>CM040964.1:18662841-18906622 GCA_022985045.1 Macadamia tetraphylla | reverse complement strand
CAATAGGGAGCCCTTGGTCTACTTGTTGGAGGACTCTCAAAGGAGCTTGATCCTTGTCGTTAACATGGTATGCTACCCATGGATTTAGGGGACAATATCAATATAAGTATCAGTATCAGTATCAGTATCAGTATCGGTATCTACCAACATCGATCTAGATTGGATCCCTGCCGTTAATAATGCGAGAAACAATTTCATCAATAGGATTTCTCACATGGTCAGACAGGAAAAAGAGTGTCACCACAAGGTCCACATGGTCAGAATGTGAAAGGACATGAGAAAACATCCTCCATGAAAATATTTTCCCAAAAAAAATCGTATATGATGAAAAAATTACCCATTTCCCTCTCTAATGATATTCTATGTTCTTCTAATAGACTTGTCTTGCAAAAGAAAAAGAAAGAGAAATAAAATAAAATAAATATTAAAATGAAACATTTTATAATCATCACCCAATTTTAGGGTATTTCCAATGTATTCCAAGTATGGCTGTAAAATTATCAAAAGTGCATGTTATTCGAACAATCAGCATACACAGCCATGTAAAAAAATCAAAACCTATAAAATTTTGCTTTAGTTTGTAAACAAATCTTCCTCCTTTTTATTTATTTGAAAAGTATAACAAAGATTGGAAAAGGTTTCTAGTGTTACCCGTGTAGAGAGATTGGGATTTGGCTTCAAGAATAAGGGTATATACATGATCAGGGAGGAGAAAGAAAGTGAGAAGGCCCATGATGCCGTCGATTTGCACATTTATTTCCATTATCAAATATATTAAGAGTTTTAAATAAGTCACACAATTATGATTATAATTTTTTTTTTTAAATCTATTTCACTTTCCTTTCCTTTAATTGCACCATATGGCCTTAGCCTAAAAAAAAAAAAACAAAAAACAAAAAACAAAAACAAAAACAAAAAACAAAAACAAAAAACCAAAACCAAAACCAAAACCAAACAAACAATCTTAAATGAAGTTCTGACTATCTATCACAGAAAAATGAAAGAATTGATCTTGAAGGATTTTCAAGAAATTTCTTCAATTTCATTTGATTTTCAAGAAATTTTTCAATTTCTTCCAAAAGTGGATGATTATTAACATTTTGTTAATAACTACGATATTGAGGAATGTCGAAAAAGGCATTTCGAGAATTAATCAGAATCCTCGTTACTAATGGAATTGAAAGATCTCTAGATTGATCAAAAGATCATTGTTATTGGCTAGAACTATTTCCTTAAATAAAAATAAATCTTGTGGATTTATATTTAATATTCAATAATACATTTTTTATACCCCGCTAAAAAAATCAACCATTGCTCATATATTGTCTAATCAAAGCTAATTCTCTTTGGATACTTCCTCAAAAATCTGATTAGTGCATTCTTTTTCCATCAGATTTAACCTCCTTTTTTTTTCCCTCTTTTTGATAATATTCAAATTTAAAATTTTTATTAATTTTTTTATTTTTTATATTACAATCATATTTAACCATTTCACCTAATTAAGCATCGATGCACCATTTTTTAATGATTTGTTGCCACAAGGCTAACTCTATATTGGTTGAAACTTAACATAAACGAGGGGATATTGGGGTCTACTTGCCTATAAAATCAGCACCATCTAATTTACCTCGTGATAGATCTAGGTGTCCACCCATAAGCCTGGTCCGGTCCTAAATTTAAAGCATACCTTGTTGGTGGAATCATAGAGATTCTACTACAAAATTAGCACCATCTAACCTGCCTCGTGGTAGAACTAGGTCCCCACCCTATACACAGATAGACATCGATCTTTGAAAGTTCTTCTATTTCAGCAGTTTACTCCGAATCACAGTAGGAAAGACTAGTTGATCTTCCAACCTTCTCTGACCATTGCTTGTACCTCTTGTAATCAAACATAGCTATTAATTAAAGGCAAAGGAAAAGTACAATCTTATGAACAAAAGGACTTTAAACGGATGAAAAACAGAGTTATTGTTTACTTAGGCTCTCTTTGGTACCATTTTTCTTTTTTCTTTTTATCTATTTAACACAAATCATTAATGAAAATCATTTTTTATCTAAACGTATAAAAATGATTTGGTAACTACTTAATAAAAATGATTTTTTTGTGAAAAATAGTTTGGTATCCCTATGAACAAAATAGTTTTTTGAAAAATTGGTGAAGGGATGTTCCCTTCACCCATCTTTCTTATAACTCTTTCTCCACTTTAGACTGAAGAAGTGGAGCAAGGGGCTTGGATTTCTAATTACAAAGCAAATGACTACTCTACCCCTCCATATTAGGACTTTAAGCATGCTCATTAAAATTCATGCAAAGATAACTAAAAATCAATTTTCGCTAAAACACATAAATGACTCTAGATCTCTTTTTAGTTTTTGTGTTTTATCAATTTTTTTTAAATAGAAATAAGAGAAAATTGCATTGCCACCCCCTGAACTTTGGTCCTTATTCAATGCCACCCCCTGGACTTTTCGAAACGTCAAAGCCACCCCTAAAAATTCAAACAATTCTAAATCGGTCCCTGCAGTTAGCCAACCGTGTTAAGTGAATGAAAATCTGTTAGTTTTTTTACAATATGCCCAAAACACCCCCACCTATTGTGAGAGGACAATATTGCCCTCCCTTTTCTTTCTTCTTCTAAATCCACTCTCCCTCTCACTCCTCACTCACTCATACTCATTCAAACAACAAGGAAGAAGACGGAACAAAAACCTGCAACTCGATCGTGTGATTCCCCTCTGGCGTGTGATTCTCAGGTAGAAAGTTGGCCGGTGTGCGATTCCCATCTTTTTTTCACGACGCTTGTGCTTCCTCCGCTGACGGTTGGAGGGCGAGCGTAGGTCAATTGAATTCTGAAATTTAAAGAAGAATATTACTTTGGATTTGCCATATAAAAGCGTGTGCCCAAGGAATCTCCTGATTTCAATCCAAGTTATTTGCAGGGAATAGGTGCACTGAGGTTTCCAAATCATATATAAGCGGGGAAGCATACTAACGCTTTACAGTACTGTTCATTGCTTCATCTTCCATACCCCTAGAAGAAGAGGGATGGATGGGTCGCACAAAAATCCTTTGGAAAGGGGAGGGGGGAGAGAGAGAGAGAGAGAGAGATTTGGCTGCTAATTGTTGAACAGCACAGTTAACCCCCAGTTTTACAGACTCCTCCCTTGCCATCTCCAAAGCCTGTTTTCTATAGAAACGAAACCCCTAGATTTGTGGGTTCTGTACCACCAAAGCTAGTGTACAATGACCACAAGCTGCTGCTTCCATGCCCAACTAGAAATATGATGGGATCATCCGACCTCAATTATCCTTTCCCATCCAAAGTACTGTGCCTAAGAATATTCTTAAACCCAGTCAAAATACCAGACCTCTATCCTGCATGAATTGAGCTTAATTGCAGTAGATCAAGCATGCATATTCATGCTTATCTGCAAGAATTATACATCAAATGACGACCCTTTCATAGAAGAAAAATCGAAAATTACCTAATGAATCCAAATCCCGTGCATGCTGTAGCTTACTCATTACCATTAGATTACTTGATGCAATAGCAAACACACTCCAGTGCATTGCTGTAGCTAGAATAATTATGACAATCTTCAATCGCATCATGTGCACCCAAAAAGGGAGGAATTGAAGCACAATGAATTACTTGTGAAACAAACCCAACAACCCCATTCAATGCTAGTAGTATACCTTATTGGTGGAATCATAGAGAAATGGAAGATGAAAAATGTGATATCTTCCACTAGACGAATATCAAGAATTAACTATACCAATAATCAAGATGGATTTCTGATCCTTTCTACATGTTTCTTGTTATTATTCTCTTGTTTGGGAAGTAAGTTTACATCACATGAACCCTATTTATTCTTTGTTAGTGGATCTGTCATGGTGGTTTTAATAAGGGAGAGCCTTTATTGTCTTTAAAAACCCTACAGATCAGATCCATGGATTCCCACTAACACCATTTTTTTTAACCTTAGACAGCTAGGTTTTGATTGGTTTAACAAAATAATAATAATAATAATAGGCCCTTATGCATGTTATGTTCTTGTAACTTTTTCTGATGCCTTGCTATTTTTATATATATGTGTAGCATGTTCCTGTCTCTTTAATTACTAACTAATGTGAAATCTTCTATCTTTTCTCTTACATTAATTTCTATAATACCGATCTGATGAGAATCTCACTTGGGATTGAAAGCTCTAAATCACATTGTGGTGATCAAATAGTAGCACCATGGGTGAAGATGAGGGTCCAAAGGCGAATGGAGTCCGGCAAATAGCTCGGTTGAAGGAAATGATCCAAAAGTGGCAGTCCATGACTTTTAAGTCCTAGGGTGAATAGCCCAACCTCGGGCAATAATGGTCATATGGGAATTTCACCAGCAATAAACAGGAGGCTCAAGAACGCCTATGTTTTGTGTGATTCAGATGAGGAGAACTGGAATAGCCCAGAACCACCACCTGATGTTCCCAAAGGGTATTTGGCTGTCTATGTTGGACCAGAGCTCCTAAGGTTCATTATTCCCACAAGTTATCTCAGCCTCCCAATGTTCAAGTTGTTATTAGAGAAAGCTGAGGAGGAATTTGGATTTGATCACAAAGGTGGCCTCACCATTCCTTGTGAGATCGAGACCTTTAAGTTCCTCCTGAAGTTCATGGAAAACAACCATAAGGATCAACCGGATCATTCTGATGACAATGCTGCTGGTAAAAGCATTTAACTTCCACTAACCATTTTGATACATGCATCACAGGTTGTTCCTATTTATTCTTTTATTCATTGTTGCAGCTCCCCCTTCCCTTTACTGTACAAAAGAATAATCTAGAGCTAATTGGGTTGGGTTTGCTTCTTTTTTTAATGTCAACCCAGTACTTAGAGAGAGAGAGAGAGAGGGGGGGGGGGATTAAGCATGATCCGGTCCTAAAATTTAAGTAGTATACCTTATTGGTGGAATCATAGAGAAATTCTACTACAAAATTAGCACCATATAACCTGCTTCATGGTAGAACTAAGTGCCCATACTTGAGAAGCTCTTCGATTCTATTTCCACGGTTTACGCTGAATCATGGCAGGAAGAGGATCAGTTGCTCTTCCAACCTTCTCAGACCATTGCTTGTACCTCCTGTAATCAGACATGGCTAATAGTTGGGGCAAAGGAAAATACAATCTTAGGAACAAAAGGACTATAGACGGATGAAAAACAGAGTTATTTTCACTTAGATGAGACAAGTCCAACATTGTAAAGATTAAGATATGGTTTGCTGTTTAGTCCCACATTGGAAAGTCTTCAAAACATTTTCCATTTTATAACCTCATGATTTGCTAATACTTACCGCCGAGCTCAGTAGCGCAAGCTTGTAACCAAGTGGGGCATTAAAGTGATCGGACGTTGGTTCAGTTCTTGTTGGGTCGGGTTCAATGGTGCAAATCTTCTGGCCTGCCCATTCCAAGTGGGGAGCCGAGCCATGTGGTCCGGGCGAAGGCCCAGACTTCAGGGTTCCTAGAGTGGAGGGCACTGCGCCAGGCTGGTTTCACAGAGCAGCGACAACCTCCACTCCTAACGGTGGAAGGATAACAGGCCGGTGTGCCTTGAGCCCATTGTGCCCCAAGAGATGATCCCAATCGGACGGTCACTTTTTTTGGCCTTTCCACTCAAATATAATGACATTTCTACCCTTCAATGAATAACTTTTTGCTCGTTTTGAATTTAAGAAGTGAAACTAAACTGCTGGTTTTGAACTGATTAAAACTAGTATGCTTTGCAATTTTATTTGAAGAGTATTTCATTCTCCTCCTTTAATTATACAAGCCTTTGTATATATATTATTGTAAATATATGAATTAATATCCAACGGTACTAATTAGGGGTGCAACAGGGTCGAGTTGGACTGAGCTTCTTAAAACCCTAGCCCAACCCTTAGTCCTCTTAACTAGGCCCAAACTCGCACTAACTCAGGGTCAGGACCGCAAAACTTCAACCCAGGCCCTACCCTTTAGGGTTTAGCCCAACCCTTACCCGCCTAATAGGCCTTAATTTTTCAAGGTCTGGTCGGGATGACCCTGATTAACCCTGACCCTAGTTTGCCATCAAGGACCGGGTATACCTTGACCTTGACCCTACAAAATATGAAATAACTTAAAAATAAAAAAAATATTCATAATAAAGGGGAGATAAAAAACACAAAGTTACAAATTACTTGTTATGAAGAGAACATCCTAAAGTAAACATTCAAATAATACAAATAACTTTAACTATTATGATAAACAAAGAGGAGATCATCCTAAGAAAATAAATAATCCAAAAATTTTCAATTATTTGTCATGATAAATAAAGAGATCATCATAATAAGGCAAATTACAAGAAAACTAAACCTCCACTTGATGAGAGTGAAGAAAAAAATTTCAGGTTCAAGGAACAAGATTGATAGAAAATCATTTTCTACCAATTTTCACTATATTAAATATATATATTGATAGTAAAAGTCGATAATAAATATTCATATCAACAATTACATATTGATTTAAGATGGTAATTTAAAAAAATATATTAATTATTTTTAATTTTATTAATAATAATTACTAAAATTTAAAATTTTATTTTATTTTTGTAGAAAAAGGAAAAGATATCTTTTTTATTGGTAAAAATGATAAGAGAGATCAATGAGATTGTGAGAAGATATATTAGGAGTTTTGAGGTGTCAATGACTCAATGTGAAATAATATATAAAATTAGGTTAAAATCAAGGTCACAACTAGGGTCATAACCAGGGTCAACATCAAGGACAAAAATCAGGTTCAAGGCGGCCTTGGCGGGCCAAGGACATCAACCCTTACCCACCCTGACCTTGACTCAAGGTCAGAAATTTCAGGGCTGGACCGGCCTTCAGGGCCAAAATTTTCAGGTTTGTACTTGTTCGGGATCAGGGAGGGTTTAGGCCGTCAGGGCCAAACATGCACCCCTAGTACTAATATTCTTCTTTAAAATTGTAGAGTAATTTACATCCCCTCCCCTATATTTTTCTTTTATTCCAACCCCCTCCCTTGTGTTTTCAAATATTCTTCAGACCTCCCATGTTAGATAACGCTTTTAGTAAATTGTTAGTTGTGGATGTTAAAATTCGATTCTACCCTTCTACCTTTAACAACTTATTTATTTTCCAATTTTTCCCTTATCCCGATGCTCTAACCCCCAATATGAAACCCTCACATTTTACTCACCCCCATCACCACGACAACGACGAAGAGACCGGCCGATCTCCATCGTGACGATTAGGCACGATCGATGGCGACGAAGAGACCGACCGATCTCCACCGCCCTTGTGATGTAAGTTTCTGCAACCTTGATCCAATGGATTCTCTTCCTGATCTTACAAATTCCCGCCTCACGCGATCCAATGGATTCTCTTCTGTCATTTTCCTATATCAAAATGCTTTTGTTAATTAGAAAAACACCTCAACCAAAAATAAACAAAGCACAATGAGAGAGAGTAGAGAGACTTACTTTGGAGTTCTTCCTTGCTTTGTTGTTGAAGGATCCTAATATATGGATTGAATACCAAGCACTTCAGAAAAAGGCTTTAAAGCTTGTCCAAGGTAATAGCAAGGATTAACCAAAACAAAAGAGGTCAGTCAGTGATCGCCAAAGTACCAAGTGGACAAGGAGAACAGCCATGGAAGCTCAGGTCGAGGAATGGCTACTCCTCTTCTGCACTTCCAGTTCCTAGCCAGTCCATCTCTTCAAGAAACTCTGTTTCTGTTGTTTCTTCTTGATCTTGCAAATTCCTGCCTCACGCGATCCTCATGGTCGCCTTCTCTTGCTCATATTTCCTACTCTTCCCTGAGGACCTCCACCCACAATTCCCTCTCTCTCTTCCCTGTCGCGGGGAGGTGATCTTCAAGGGTCAGTAACTACTCTAAGTCGATTGAAAAGGGATGGAGAGAAGGGGAAGCCATCCATACTGAAGGCAGTAGTGATGATTACATGGACAATTACAACCACTCTGAATCTCTCTCTCCAAGCGCTGCGAATTCTCCCGTCAATATGCAAATAGTATCAGCGTCCTCTACGATTCTATTACTCTTGGAATTAGGGAGCCGGTGTACGAGGTAACTCTTTTATGCCTCTCTCTCTCTCTCTCACTTCATTTTATGGTGATTCAATTATGTTCCCCAACTCTTAGTGAAGATTCAGATTTGTCTCTATAAGTTGAAGGATAACATAATAAGGCTGCCTGCTTCTTTTACATATGATGGTTTGCTAGACCAGAGTATTATCGTTTCTATCATTTTAAATTGAAAGGCCAAAGATTTTCTTCTTATTTTTTAAATATTTTATTCCTCTTCCACGAGATAGACTGGTGATAGTCGTTAGACTTTGTACAATACTTTCAATAGGTTTTGAAAAAAAAAATAAATAAATAAATAAATTGTCGTTGTTCTCCCTTGTTGAATGTATTTTGAGAAGAGCGGTTCGCTGTGAACTATAGCAGCCTCTAATCGTTGCGCCATCCATCACTCAAGGCACTAGTTGACGCTCATCGCTCATCGCTTGTCGTCGACGATTGGTCGTCCGTGCTTCAGCCTCAGTCTACTTGCAAGTGAGAAACGAAAGTGAAGATGAGTTCTTCACTCTTCTTAATGGGTATAATGGTCTATTTACATTCCACAAGGGCAATTTGGGTATTAAAATAATATTTTGAAATCTTAACGGACATAATATGACTGTGTCACATTTTTTTTCCAATTTGTCAAAATACAAGGGAGGGCTGTGAAGTATTTGAAAACACAAGGGAGGGGGTTGGAATAAAAGGCAAATACAGGGGAGGAGGATGTAAATAAGAATTGCATGCTTGTCCCTCTTCCTTGTTTAAATTTAATCATTAACTTATTTGGGCATCTATTTTTGAAGGCTCTTTTTCATATCTTTAATTTTAACTTGGAAATAAACTACTAAGTAGAAATTGGACAAACATGAGAACTACAATTTAAAATTTTAAAATAGAATCTCAAACTAATGAAAAGATAAATGTATGAAAAAAAAAAAGGTATTTCATTTGTTTGTTTGTTTTATTATTATTATTATTATTATTATTATTATTATTATTATTATTATTATTATTATTATTATTATTAAACAAAAAAGGGTATTAGGTTACTATTTTGATAAAAAGAACTACATAATTAAAATTTAGAAAAAGATCACTGCCAAGTTATGTGCAGTATGCAATAGACACAAGACCGCGTGAAATGATCACTCCGATCTCTTGAAATGAAATTCTCATCCTTGTTAATGCTTCCACATATGTTTTCATTGGCCCTAAACTTGTGTAGGGTGTACTCAGCCTGACAATAATCTCATGCCCTTAAAATTTTTAATTATTTCATTTTTTTTTTACCAATTTTATGTCAAAGGAAATGAAATTTAATTAATTATAATTAAACATCGAAATGCACTTTTGTTCTTCAATCTCCATCGCGACTGGATTTAAGTATATATCAAATATACAGTGGCTAAAAATGAAATTTAAGTAAGAAAAACGATCTGTGTCTAAAGGTGTCAAGTCGAAACAATACAAAACCAAACTAATAAATGGTTGAATTTTAGTTTAAAAATAAAATTTTGTTTATTCAATGGTTCGATTCGTTTTTAAAGCAATAAACCAAAAGTCTTTAAACTGTTAAACCAAATTTGAACTGAACTATTTATGACTTATCACCTCTTCCTTCCATCTTTGTATTGCTCTTTGAGTTTCAGAATCACAAAACAGAGATTGAAACATTTTTCAAACCGTTTATGAAGCTATTGCTTTAAACCAATAACAAGATTGAGACCATAACCCTTCAAAACCATGAAATTGAAACCATTTTCAAAAATTAGAATCATTTAATAAACGGTTCAATTTTGATTCTACCTGTCACATTTGGAACTTTACCAAATCAAAAGCGCACAATTTAACACCCTTTATTGCCACCCCTTGTCATGTTTTAAAATTGGACCGGATTGGCCAAGATTTCCCTGATCTGATTGGTATCAATCAAGACCAATTTAATATCGATTCACTGCTAAGGTATAAGGGTAAATTTGTTTACAAATCAGTTTTTCTGAAAAAAAAAGAAAAGAAAAGATAATCGATTTCGATTAAGATGGATCCTAAATTTGAAAACCTTATCTCTTGTCATTAGGGTTGGAGTCCTTTGTAGTGCAACACAGCATGAACTGCAGATGCAATAGCTAGGAGCCCCTTGGGCTGCATGTTAGAGGACTCCTAGCTCTTGAATCCACGCTACCTTGTAGTGCGCGATAGAGGAGCTTGATCCTTGTCGTTAACATGGTATGCTACCCATGGATTTTGGGGACGATATCTATATCAGTATTAGTATCAGTATCTACCAATATCGATCCAATACCAATCTAGGTTGGATGAGATCGGTGCATATTGACCGATTTTGCCCTTGCTTCTTTTAATAGGTATACATTTTTTCTTATTTTACCCCTGAAATGATACAAATAACCAATCCAAATCGATCAAGGATCGAGGATCAATCTCAACTGATACCGATATGATACCCCAATACTATACCGATACTTGAAAGCATGATGCTACTTATGCCGCTTGATCGGAGAATCTTCTTCACTCTTTGACTGCTGATAGTCTGGTACTCCCTTCAGTGTACTGTCCAACCGAATGCCCTAAAGGAAGCTTGTCAGTCGCAGCGGTACACCGGCAGTGGTAAAGTACCACCACACACAGCACAACACAAACGGCAGAACAAATCGGATCCGCGTGACCATGGAGTCATGGACATTGCTACAGAAATAGGTTAACCTTGATCAGATGAATCTTAGTCGTCTGATCAGAACAATTGACCAAATAATCATTATGGAACAAGCTCCCCCCATGTCGCATCGCATGTATTTTGCAGCCCCATTTCGAGTGGGGCCCATTAAAGAGTGGTCCCGATATTTTCAAATGGTGACACGTGGAGATTTAGTATCTACTTGTACGGAAATTTAGTGAGAGACGGTACCAGTACTTGTCTGTTCTCACTAACACCATAACAGATTAACGGAGTAAGAGAAGCGACGGAGGGAGAGAACAGAGCAGGGAAATATGAAATAAGGAGCAATCAGATCGATCGATCGATCTTTCGTTCGTCTGCTACGACTATAGGAATATAGTTCATCTGAAATCAGATCCAAAGAGGGAACGAAAATGGTGAATTTCATGTTGACGATTACTGCTAAGCTCGTAAACCTCACCAATCTTCAGCCACAAGGTGGCATCGATGATCCGAACTTCAGTTACTACTTCAAGGTACTCTTTCAATCTCTCATCCTTTCCTTTTTATGATCATAATATGTGTTCTAAAATACTTCTAAGTATTATTGATTTTACTTTCTTGTTTTGGATTGAATTCTTGGTGATCTTTACGATCTGTTTGATTTCGCACTCGAAAATTTTCGTTTCTTGATCTTGCTGTGGTTTACTGAAATGCTGTTTGTTGTTTTTCGCTAGATGAAATGCAATCACTGTGGAGAGATTAGTAAGAAGGCAACGTGTGTGAACTTGGATGAAATTATTCTTTTCCCCACTCGCAGGAGTTTCACTAATCTGGTTCAGACGGTCTCTCTCTCTCTCTCTCTCTCTCTCTCTCTCTCTGTGAATGTTTCATTTGCTTTGTCTTTTATTAGTTAGAAATCTTGCAGTGGTGACATTGTTGCTTTCTTCCTGCAACTGATAATTATTATTCTGTATGGATAGTTTAAGCTTTTATGGAACATCGCAAATTTTCACTGAGAAATCCTTTTGAATCTTTGTCTCAATTTTCCGCATACAAACTCAGAATATCGATAGAGGAACTTAACTTCGAGTATATGGATTCAAGATTTTCTTGAGTCATATTATTGAGATTGTCTAAGTGTGTTACAAATTCTGAATACAAACTTCCGGTGGAGTGGATCCAAATATGAACTATCGATGCTAAAATCCAATTGGAGGATTTTCAAACTGATAGGTTAGAAATATCTCATCAATAAAGACGCTGCGAAGCTCTCTCTCTGCCCCTTGTAAACGTTATGTGCTGATCAATGGTGAGACTCTTAGGTCTATCGATTCCAATCGACTCCATAATCAATCCAAAGAGTCCAGTCCAGAGTCCTGACTACAGCATGCTTCTCTCCTGGACTGTAGGGATAGCGAAGGGATGGGTGGAAGAAATATCTTTCGGTAGCAAACTTGCAGTCAAGGAGGAGAACAGGGAAAGAGCTGGCAAGAGGGAGACAGAGAGGGAGATGGAGAGCAAGGGCGAGGGCGAGGGAGATCCGAGGTGGGAGGAAGGGAAGAGAGGGGGAGAGAAAGAGAAATATTAAATAAAATAAAAATAAAATAAAATAAAATAATGTTGTAATCCACTAAGCGAAACAAATTAACCCATCTTTTATTAATAATCAAATGTTGAATTAAGAAATTGTAATTTTACCTTTCTCTTTTCTTTTTTTTTTCCTTTCTAGTATATTTAATGAGAGAGAGAGGGGAAAAAAAATACATTTAATGAGGAAAAAATAAAGGAAAAGAGGAGATTCTGTGAATGGAGAGAACACACAAGACTACGTTTACTTCCTTTGCTCTTCAATTATACTTTGCTATTCATATTCACTTTCATGTTTGTCCTTTTCCCAGTGCAAGCTATGTGAGAGGGTTGGATCTGTAAAGTTGATCCCTGGCTATGGCCGGCCACTAAGCATCGAATGTGGTCAATATGAAATATACAAGCCGTTGATGGTATTTGATTGCAAGGGCCTTGAGCCTGTGGATTTTATTTTTGGAAATGGATGGAGAGCTGATTCAGTAAGTTCCTATCCTTCTCCTTTTTCTTATTTCCCAAAACCCCCGGCATATACGTGCATGCACCAATGGCCCTTCAGTGTAATTAATCTTTGCCATGAAATTAACAGTTACATGCATTTCAATTTCTTCCTGTTTCTGAGAATGCAAGTACTTGATTCCTCTATCTTTGCATAGTCAAATGGCGGATATTGCCATTTATCTTCCATTTCGTTACTTTCTTATTTTATGAGGCAACACTATAACTGACTTTTCTAGATATTGTTTGAGAAAGGTGTAGTGATTGCTTTAGCAGTTTCTAATGTTGGTTTCCCTCCTGTGCTTGTTTCCTCTGTTTTTTGCTGGGAATGTTTTTTCCTTAATTTATATTCTTTCCTTAAATCCCTTTTGGTGTTATTTCCTGAATACTATTGCGTCCAAATTATGGAAATCATCGGGGACCATCACTTCTTGTAATTTCTATACATAGATCAAATACTTGTTCATAGGACTAATTATGTAAATTATGAAACATAAAGAAGGCATATCCACAACATTGCTGCTGTGTCTACTGCTAGTACTCTCATCTTTTCTTTTTCTTTTTCTCTTTTTCTGCTAATGAGAACTCCTCGAACCTGTCCGGTTTTATGGTGTAGGCCCAAAGATAAATCTGGTTGCACGCAATTACACCTAACCCATGAAACAAATCAGTCGCGAAAAGGCTCCTGAAGACAGTATTGATAACTGTCTGCTTGCATATACTCATACCATAACTGCCAATACTGATACCGATAATATGATAAGGATCAGACCCATATTGGGCATAAATTCAAAAAATGATTCTCATTTTGGCCGAAACTATCGGATACTGTTGGTACATACATGTTTTGGCCAATATATTATTGATACCTTTATATATATATATATATATATATATATATACACCTGCATGCTACTGTTAGTACA
The DNA here is from genome assembly GCA_022985045.1 of Macadamia tetraphylla. Taxonomy (NCBI): domain Eukaryota; kingdom Viridiplantae; phylum Streptophyta; class Magnoliopsida; order Proteales; family Proteaceae; genus Macadamia; species Macadamia tetraphylla. The sequence continues at coordinate 18,892,819 of CM040964.1, read as the reverse complement.
ACAGAAAGAGTAGTAGTAGGTGTTAATAGTAATTTCAACTTCATTTCGAATGACTTTACTACTGCATGTTGATCAAGTGGGGCTTATTATGTTTTTAGTTTCATGTTAAATATGTCTTGTTCCGAATTAATTACACTTAACATGTACATGTATCTTATTTCTTTAGACAGATGGAACTAAATTCTACTGGATTGACTTGACACGAGGGGAGTATTCAGACTATGATAAGGATGGACAGTTCCCAATTAAGGTACTCAACCTCCGGGCTAAATTTGATGTGGTGAATATAGACATTCTGGGAAGGATTCGTTTTGTTGTTGAATGTGAGGGTTGAGCTTTTCTTATCATGCAGAAACATGGCGACTGCATTTTAACAAATTGAAAGTACAGTTCTAGTTAGGCATACTATGTCTAGTAATGGCTCTTAGACAACCTTACAGTAGATGATGAAATATATACTATTCTTTTTGGAGTAAAATGCAGATAATGAAATACATAGCATGGTTTCAACTTGCGTGAATTTATTTTTCGCAATTTTTATCCAATGTTCAGGTTTTTTTCAGTTTGAATTAAGAGATTTGCCATCTAAAAGTATTATGCTTATGGTTTTATAAAAATTAGATAGAAAGAGGAGTTGTTGGCATGGTTTTATAAAAATTGGGTCCGGTTAAAATCACCCAAATAAAATCGATATCAGTTGAGATCAATCCTATGTTTTGATTGATTTAATATCGATCCAATGGTACAATCTAAGGATAAAAATCTCAAAAAATTAAACTAAAAAGATTAGTGCACCATTAACGTGGGGATGCTTTCCCATGCCTTTTCACATCCCCCTGATACCGTCTCCTCCCTAAAATTATCTCTTCTCACTTACCAAGTGGATCCATCTATTGAAAAAACTGATTCCCATGTGTGGATTAATGTAACTTGGAAGATTCCTCCCCAATTCTGTTTTTATTAAAATTTAAATATATAAGCAGGGACATTAGGATCTACTTGTCCACAAAATCAGCACCATCTAACCTGCCTCATGGTAAAACTAGGTACCCGCTCCAAAAGCTTGGTCCTCAAATTAAGTCAAAGAATGCCTTATTGATCGAATTATAGAAATATTACATTTGAATAAGGCCGGCCGTTAAGTGGACTCCACCAACTGCTCTATGTGGATGTATTCTAATTACATTCACTCAACTTGCTCTCAATATTCATAAGTTTGGACAAAAATGTCTCTCCTTTATGTCCATTGTGTTATAAGGAAAACAAAACAATTTGGCAGCTGTGGTTGGCCTTCCCTATAGGGTTGAAACTAGGTACTTATCAATGTCGATCTTTAGGCAAAGGACTCAGCCAATTCTTTGATTCCCCTTTCATTCCTTTCATTCTCCAATTTTTAGGGAAAAAAAAAATGTATAAGGAGAGTATTCAAGTAAAAATCTCATGTTAAGTCATCAAAACTCCATAGCTTTATGATGGCCACCCTATATACTGTTGGCAGGAATAAATCTTTGGAAGCTTTTTGATTCTGTTTAAGCAGTAATGTATATTTTCCAAATCACAGAAGGATAAATTGCCCTTCTGATCTTCTCTATCCATTCCCTGTAATCAAAGAGAGCAAATGGTTTGAACGCAAAAACTACACCTTCAATGGCGAAGAAGAAAAAATGGTAAAATTGAAGGCAAAAGAAAAATTCTATCTTAGGAAACAAAAGGACTATAACTGGATAGAAAACATAGCTATTGTTAATTTAATGAGCCAAATCCAATGTTGTAAAGAATAAAATATTCATGCCCAAAATTGTTGTTTAGTCCCACATCCAAAAGTTTCAAAATGCTAAGCTATTTATACACTAGAAGGTAGACAAAATCAATCGTTGAGCTCAGTAGCGTGAGCTTGTAACCAAGTGGGGGCATTAAGGTGGTTGAACGCTGGTTCAGGCCTTGTTGGATCGGGTTCAATGGTGCAAAATTCTTACTTGTCCGTTCCAAGTTGGGAGTTGGGCTGTGTAAATTGGGCGAAGGCCAAAGCTTCATGGTTCCTAGAGTGGAGGGCACTGGGTAGAAATCGTCTGCAATTCCGATCTCGTACAATTCCGTGCAATACCACCTTCAGGGGGTGACACGTGTATTGATACCAATGCAATGGTCCAGATCTGATTTAAATGCCTCTTCACTGATTTAATGTTTTATTAGTTGTACCAGATCTGGACTGAGAGCTCTGGACTTGAGCACATTTATGTGTGAAATCTAGGGTAGTAAAACATGCATTTTACATATTTAGAATGGAGCTACCTTGGGTTTTACTCTTTTTGCAGGTTTTATATTTTCAAGGTTTTAAGGACTATCAGGTGTTATATCTCCAATTTTACACGTAAAGAGGTCCTATTTCTTTTCATGGTTGCGAAGAGGACGAAATTCTAAGCAAAATGGACGTGTTCAATTGCAAGTACACATTCGTTTGATCAACCGTACAAGTGATTATTCTTTTCCGGTCAGAAAAAAAAATAATGGATCAGAACTGAACCGAGATGCAGAAGTAACCCATCTGCAGTTGTTCCAAGGGTATAAGGAATATTCTAAATGCCAACAAGGATCGATGGACCACATCCTTAAGTGATTAAAAGATTCATTTTTGATAACAACAACTACCTAGCGTAGTTGATGAGTTGTGGTGTGCAAAATCCTTACTTATTAGGAGGTCTCAATAAGCAAGAGGAGAGAGAAATAAGGAAATAAAGAGAAAAATAGAAAAAAGGGAGAAAAAATAGGTTTTAGAAGATTTTCTCTTTCCTACTCATCACTCAAAGGAGGTCGGCCAAAGAAACAAGGGAGAAAAAATAGGAAAGGAAAAATGGACCGCCGTCCTGCCTGTCTAGGTGCTGCACCAGTACTCCCTGGATTAAACTGCGACGGAATACAAGACATCATACACCAACAGTATCCAAACACATCGTGCGCCATTCTTTTATTTCCCTTAGCCTTATAAGGCTATAGTTTTTATAAGAAGTATCCAATAAGATTCGATAACGACTAAAAGTAAATTTGCCAGGAAGATAGGATCACAAAAGGTGTCAAGTAGTTCAATCAGAACAGTGAATATTGTAACAGATGGGATTGGAGAGACAACTAAGGGTAGTCAATGAAGGAAGACAGGCAACGGACAAGGCATCGGAGAAAGATCAGTACTAGATAGAGTGGATGAGAGTGAAGCAACGGATCTTCGAAAGTTCTTCAATTCTGTTCGAGCAATATATATACCAAACCACATTAGGAAGGATCAATTCCTCTTCTGACCTTCTCTGTCCATTGCTTGTACCCCAATAATCAAAGATTGCTAGTGATTAGAACTTATAACACAAAAACTACACCTCTAATGGAGACAGAAAAATGGTAAAGTTGAAGGCAGAGGAAAAATACCAACTTAAGAGCTCCATTTGTTTCAAGGTAAATTTTACATGTAAAATTTTATATGTGAAAATTTTACATGTAAATTTTCACAAGCTGACAAAATTTTTAGTGTTTGTATTCAAGATGTAAAATGTGGAGTAAAAGATACTCTGAAAAGTATAATGCCTTAAGAGGCAAAACATCGAAGATCTAATGTCCACAAATTTACGAACTTTGCTTTCTATTGAGCGTACAATCAAGAAATTGCATGAATAATAAATATAAAAAAAGAAAAAAGGAAATGAATGCTAGTGGGTTACAATGGAATTAGGTATGCTAGTGGTTTAGTGACTGTCAGATGAAAAATAAAAGATCTCAACCGTTTATAACCGTTGTCCTACAAAACCTAATCAATACGGTTGTTCCACTGTCTTCCTCTTCTTCTTTCCCTTTCCCCTCCCTCTCCGTCTCCGACTCCGCCTCCCTTTCAAAAAATACGCCGATCCCTATTGCCCCTCTCTAGGAAAGAAGAAGGAGAGAAGCAAGTGTTCTGGAGGGAATATCCGCCATTGAATTTCAAGGCGGAGAAGGTCAGAGCACTGACGGAGTTGGAGATGATGGGGTGGTGGACGCGAGGTTGAAGCTCCGGCAGCATCATTTTTTCCAGGAAGCATGAAAAAAACTTGCTTTATAGAGAACGAGATCAGCTAACAAGCTCGAATCTTCTGACCTGTTCAATCTCTCAGCCAAATTAGACTGAACTTTAGATTGAAAAGGGAAAATGGTAGTACTTTAATTCTGACACTTAAACGTCATCAATGTAGAATCAAATTTCTTCAACGGCTCTGTTCTTCACCTGTAGACATTGAAGGAGAAGAAAAGGTAGGGTTTCGCAGGAAATCGGTAGTGCGCAGATATCTAGATCACCTTATACTACTCTTGTTCATGGAATCATGGAGATGATTAGCTCGAAATGGTAAAGCAGAGCTTAATAAAACAATCATTAGTGGAGCTTTTTTTTTCTAGCATTATTGGAGCGTCTCTCTCTCTCTCTCTAAAGGCAAATCACGATGTGGGAGAATGTGGATTAAAGAATTAACCGATCTCCCACTGCCCCTCTCTCTATTTCTCTGGCCTGGTCGTCTCCTACCGTGAGCAAAGTAACAAGATTGAGACCAAGATAGGTGGAACAAATTAAACAAACATTTTACAAAGAGAAGGAGATACAACAACCAAAACCTAGATCTTGGCATCTCGAAAGCTTTATACAGAAAAAATTTCGATTTAAAAATTCAAACAGCTTCTCAAATAACTGTAACAGACACTTGGAAATGAATCTAAAATCCCTGACCAACAATAGAAAATCTAATATATTTGGTGGAGATGATGAGTTGAGATGAACAATTCCGTTTGATCCGTACGTCATTGCCGGAGATGGAAGGGGAGAGGGAGAGAGGCAGAAATAAGATACAGCCATTTGCAGGCTGGACATGTTGCCGGTCACCGATCACCGGTCAATTGCAAAGGGTAGTGGGAAGAGGGGAGAGAAAAGGTGTAGCAACAGTGGATTGAAAATTTAGATATCTTCTCTTCATCAAACGGTTTAATTCAAGTTGATCAAATCCTACAATCAAAATCTTGCTTGCATTCCTAATTCTATTGTAACCCGTTAGCATACCTATACCACTCCAATAAAAAAATTAGGAAAATTTATCGCACCACCCCTTGAGAATGCCACAATCATAAGACCACCTCCTTGTTTCACCAAATTATTCTCAGACCCCCTATCGCCAATCATGAATTCACGATTAAGGAATATACCTTATATGCTGATGTCAGGTACTATATTTTATTTTAAATACCAAAATGCCCTTTCTAAATGTGAAAGTACCTAAAATACTCATGTAATAAGTCCCATCCCTAAATTGACAGTTATTATCCCTAGACCTCAAATTGATAGATTTAGACCACCAGTGATTACTCAGAGCACCAGAGATCACGGCGGCGGTGACGGCAGCCGCATCGATGACGGACAGCAACAGCGACGACCAATAGGAAGACAGAAGAGGGGAGTAGCATCCAGTAACCCCCACCTTCATCGGTTGAACACTTATACACAAGCATACAAGCTCAAACCACTCAGTGAAAAGTTTCATCCAAAAACGAAGAATGGGGCTCGCAAACTGAAACATTGACCACAATGAGAGCTCCCATAGCGACAATAACCCTTCTACCATTGTAACTATCGCCATTCTTGTAACTTCCTGGGAGCTTTCATAACAGGTTGACAAACATCAGTTTGTTGATTTGTTTGCCTAACCTATAAAAAAATAAAAATAAAACACCCCACTTGATCTATACATAAACCTTTTCACAAGAAGGTCATACAAGACTGCAGTATGCACACTTGCAGCCCCCAAATTATTAGGTGGGATCCATTGCCCAACCCCCAGATGGCTATTGTGGTACTGATTTTGTAGTAGGGACGGGAAACAGGTAAAATAGTTCATTGGACTCAAGATACAGTGGTTAAAGATTCAGAGACCGGTGGTTGCTTCCTAGTTTCGATCAGCGAGTCCGATGATGAGAGGTTGGATTTGGCAGGAAACTTTGGTTCACACTCACAGTAAAGCGGTACTAATTGGAGCTCTCAACCGCCGTCGTGTTTTAGCCAGACCACAACGGTTGTTGGTTCTGGATCGGTATCGATCGATAAATCTTTGGGCGATGGTGGTGATGAGGCATCGGCTTCGAATCCGTCGGCATCTTCGAGTTCGAGCGATGAGGCGCCGGAGAAGTCGTCGGGATCTGATGGAAAACCCCCTAAGATAGCGTGAGTGGTTTTACGAAACTAAAATCCTTTCAAGTGGGTTAGATGGTTCCAGGTATAAACGGAGGACAACGTCGGCAGTGGAGGGATCATTGAAAGCAGAGGAGGATGAGTGGATGTTGAGATCGTGAAGCCCGAAGTTAGGGTTCCGCCGGATGAACTAGAGGACCCAATGTCAACGACGGAGGAAGAGGAAGGGTATAACGGTCATTTTAATTTTTTATTTAACAGTGATGATAAGGGATCTGAGAATAATTTGGTAAAACAAAGGGTTGGTAAAACAAAGGGTAATCTTATAATTATGACATTCTCAAGGGGTGGTGCAATAAATTTTCCAAAAAATTAAGAAGTAGAGAAACCATGTTATAAGTATAGATCTAACTCCAATGATTTTCCATGTACAGCGAACGAACTTCCAAGTCCAAATATACATTTTCAGTTGTTCCTCGACCCAAAACCAATACATAAAAGGAATAACCCCAGCTTTCCCCATTTCATGGCTTGGATGTGGAAGTGGAGAGAGAGAGGCAAAGAAGAAGATGAAGAAATAGTGAGCGGAGCCCTATTTTTGGATGTTAAGATGATGTTGATCTGCAAAGCCTTTGTGATCAGAAGCTAAGATTGTGAGTGTTTTATTCTCCTGCAGACTCATGCTTTCAGAATCAATCTCCCAATGAAACCACAGGAAAACATGGGTTCTCGTTGGCCTCAGCTCTGCAAATATCAGAACAGTCATCGCAAACGAAGAAAATCCATAAAACAACTCTAAGAATAGATCTGGACAAAAATTCCTCTTCTAGATATCAAAGTAAAGAGAGAGAGAGAGAGCAAAATATTTGTGAAATGGAGGAGAGTCGGTGCCGAATTGCTCCACGGCTTCCATGAGAGCTCTTGTTGTTGAGGACGAAGGGCCATCAAATGTGTTTCGACTTTTGAGCAGTTGTGTGTTTCGATTTTCGAGCACATCCGGATACTTGGAAATTTTACCTATAAATCTAACATAAAATTTATCCTCATCTTTTCTTGAAAACAAGGGAGTTTGGTAAAATTTTCTGCAGTGTAAATTTTCAACTTCAAAAACAAACAATAAAAAATCTTATTTTACCATAAAATTTTCCAAGTCGAAACAAAAGGACTAATATAACCGGATTGAAAACATAGTCATAGTTACTTAGATGAGCTGCTTATGGAGGTCGATTCCATTTTGATGGAGACGGGTATGAGGCGCTTGCCGGAGAAGACTTAGGCGGCATTGCGCTAGGCTAGTTTCACAAAGCAGCAATTACCTCCCGCTCCTAACGGGGAAGGATAACAAGGTGATGCTTCTTGGACCCACTGTACCTCAAGAAATGATCCCAATCGGACAATCGCTTTTTTAATTTTCTTTTTGTGATAATATAGAACCACATAGTCTGAATAGAAAAGAGAATATTATTATTGTGAAGTGTGAACACTATTTGTTATATATTTGTTATATGAGAAAAATATAAAGAAATTTGTACAAGGAGTGTAGCAACTTTTTTCCCATTAAATATATTGGAGAAATGATTCATGTCAGAGCTCTCTCTTGCAATGTCCTTTTTACACCCTAGAATTATTCTAGTCCAAGAGCACTCTTGGGAGTTTCCTATTGGCATACACTACACTCCCAGATAAGAAACTCTCTCTCCTAAATACATAATACAGTGATTGTCTAAATTACATCTTGATAGGTGTATTTATAACTTGTAAGCTACTTTTGATTTCCTCTAATTTTGTTTCCTAACTGTTTTTTAAGTTAAGGGTAATTTCAAAATAATTTGAAAGTGTACTATATTGTTTCATTATCAAGATTAATGGTTGTCATTAGGGTTTTAAGTTTGGTCTTGACGGCCAAACCCTTCCTGGCCCACCCTGAGCCCTAATAGGGCTTGGGCTAAGATTTCTGACCCTAAGGGCACTTTACAATTGAAAAACACGACCCTAAGTTAGGGTTGGGTTGGGCCTGGGTTGAGGCCCAAACCCAACCAGCTCGGCCCAACCGACCGATTTTAACCTTGATTTATATAATATAAATGTTGGTTGTCATCATATTATTTTATTTAGATTAAGGAAATATGGATTATTGATTCTTATGGTTAGGTGTTCTGAACATCTATTATTGTGTTACATTTCATAATTTTAATTGTGTATTAATCATTTGATCTATTGTTTTTTTTTTAATACATATGACACATTAGTGTCAACCCCGCCCAACTCAGCCCAATCAAGGTCAATAAGGGCCGGGTTGGGTTGGCATGGACCCGGAATGATTGGGCCTAGGCATGGTAGGGTTGGGTTGTGCCTGGATTGAGTTTTGGGGACCTAGGGTTGTAAGAAATCCGGCCATGTTTCACCTCTTGTTGTCATGCATAGTTTTCGAATACATGTGCAATGACATGGTTTATCCTCATTTAAAAAAAAAAAAAAGATTATTTACAAATTATTTGACACCTTAAGGTTGTCAATAAATAAAATCATTATAATAAATGACATAGAATTATAGATTATACTAAGCATAAGGATTGTCATGGTCTATCTAGTGAGCCAAACAAGGTTGAGCTCAACTGAGATATCCTAGCCCGGTTGGATTGGGTTGAGTTAATGGGACCTAGGGTTGGGCTAGGTTTCAGAAAAGCCAACCCACCACGCAGTTGCACCCCTATCCTCTTACATCCCAGACACTCTCCCAAACATTCTCTCCCCTTATTAACCATTGGATATTCTATTGATGAATGATTCCAACACCTTGATTGGTGTGGTGTGGCCCACATTAGTGGTATGGAAACTCTCTCAATAAGGAGAGGGTAATTCTCTAAGCAAGCACCAACAAGGGACGAAATGGTTTCGTACATTAGAGAGCAACAAGGACATTTCATGTGAATAGGAGATAGACACATACGGATTCTGGAACCAAACCAACCCGACCAATAAGCTAACCAGTTCAAAAAATTAGATCCAGAACCGGACCAACAAGTTAATCAGTGCATGGGTGCACCTGTTCCCATTCCTAGCAGGTCCTGGTCCAGACCTTGGTTCTAATTCTAAATTGAGACACCACTAGCGTTGGATGCATTTTGTATTCCATTGTGAGTGGGACCCATTAAATAAGTGGCCCATCACTCTAAGGAAGACACGTGGAAATTTAATATAGGAAAAATTACATGATTACCCACTAATGGGTTTGTGTTTATAAAATTACCCACGTTGTCTTTCCTTCAATAAATATACACAAAAGGAGAATGGATATTACAAGTTTAACCAAAACAGTAATTGCCGTACCATTCTCTCATATCCCTAAGATTTCGACAAATACCTTCTTCCGATATCGTCTCTTAAAAGTCCAATTATCATCTTCACTAGTGAGTATAGTAGATGATCGGACAATAGATTTCCGATAGAGGAAAGGGGGTTTCACTATTAATATGATTACAACCAATATTCTACCGAAATCGCGGAAGAACTCGCTGAAACCCCTTTTACCTCCTCCGACGATCACACCTCATCTGCTTTACCAGTGACAATAAAAACTCCCTTTTGAGTAACCTTATCAGGACTGCCGGAATCGTAGGTGCCGCTGATATCCATGCCTCCATTGTCCCCTACTCCCCTCCACTCTCTCTCTCTCTCTCTACCTTGTCCTTTCCCTTCGCCCCATCTCTTTCTCACCTTAAATCTCCTAAATTCTTCTTCTCTGCTAAAATTAGCAGCCTCGCCATTTCGGAAGCGCCTTCATTACTGTCAAATCCATTGCTAACTTGTTCCTTTGAATTATCCCTTTTGACATTACTTTGTTATTTACTTCACCTGATGCTTCTGTGATTTCAAAAACATGCCCCAGCCACCCAATGTAGATGCAGCCATGCAGGGCACATGGACCCTCCCCTTGTTGTTTTGTAAATGCGTTATTTTCATTTCAATCGATCAATAAGTTGGTGACATTTTCGCAAAAAATGTCTTTTAACCGGGTTCTCTTCAGATTCTATGAGCTGCACCAATGTTATGAACAACTTTCCGGCAACTCTGCTTGGAAAATTATTGAAACTTAAATTTTAAAACTGAGAAGAAAATTGGAAGACAAATGAGGGAGGGGATAGTCTAATAAATGAGTTGGGGAGGATCATAAGGTCAATCGAGTCATACTCGGTGATGTATTCCGGCAAAAAAAATGCTTGAGAATAGATTGAAACGCAACAATGGAATTGTCTGATCTGTCTGCTATGCTCACACCAAGAAAAATGCTTGAGAATAGATTGAAACGCAACAATGGAATTGTGCGATATATCTGCTATGCTCACCCCAGTGAAGATGACAGAAATTGCTCTTTTTAGAGCCGATTGGGGCAAGGTATTTGTTGAACTCGGAGGGATACGAGAGGATGGTACGAAAGTTACTATTTTGGTTAGATTTGTAATACCTATTCTTCTTTTATGTAAATCTGTCAGAGGAAAGCCAATGTGGGTAATTTTGTAAACACAAACCCATAAATGGTTAATCATGTAATTTTCCTTTAATATATATCTTACTTGTACTGAACTTTCTTGAGTGAAGAGATTCTTCGGACTTACAGAAGCTGACGTAAGCAGAAGAAAGAAAATATAAAAAATAGGTGCCAACTCATTGGCAAGCGATCCGATCCGATCCGATCCGATCGATCGATCGATCATATCTGCTCAGACCAGAGGCAGAAGAAAGGAACGAAGATGGTGAACTTCATGTTGATGATAACTGCGGAGCTCGATAATCTCACCAATCTTCAACCACAAGATGGCTGCGATGATCCTAACTTCTCTTACTACTTCAAGGTCATCTTTCAATCCCTCCACCTTTACTACTTATTCAAGATCACAATTTGTGTTCTAAATATTTCTAGGTCTTAATTGATTTTACTTTCTTGTTTTCGGTTCAATTCCGTTTGTTCTTTCGATTTTTTTCGTTTCCTGATCTCTTCGTGGTTACTGAGATGCTGATTGTTGTTTTCCCTATAGTTGAAATGCAATAACTGTGGAGAACTTAGTAAGAAGGAAACGTGTGTGAGCTTGGTTGAAACTGTTCCTTCCCCCCATGGCAGGGGTACCACTAATCTGATTCAGAAGGTCTTTCTCTCTCTCTCTCTCTCTCTCTCTCTCTCTCTCTCTCTCTCCTCCATTCTCTCTGTTTAATTAGCTTTGTCTTCTATTTGTTAGAAACATTGTAATTGTGACATTACTGATTTCTGCCTGCAACTGATGATCATTATTCAGCATGGGTAGTTTGAACCGTAGTGGAACATTGTAAATTTCTATTGAGAAATCATTTTGAATCTTCATCTCTGTTTTCTGCATACAAACTCGGAATATTGATACATGTGTCACGTGTCCATGGACATTTAGAAGGATGGAAAGATAGATGCACTTGGTAGTTAGGTTAATAGATAGACAAACATGCTAATAGATACATATGCGAACTGGAGAACACTATACTCTGAACAACACCAGATTCTCCTTAAATATTATATCTTGTTGGTATTATTACCCTTTTTGCCTCAATGCCTCCTAACATAGAACAAGGAGGTTGAGTTTTGGTTGATTTTAAGTTACCCTTCTTGTAGGAAAAACTTCCACTCGGAGTATATGGATTCCAGCTTCCTGAGTCATATTATTTATTATACTTGACATTCAGATTTACTTTCATGTTTGTACTTTTCCCAGTGCAAGCTTTGTGGGAGGGAAGGAACTGTGCAGATGATCCCTGGCCGTGGTCTCCCACTGACCTTTGAAGCTAGTCAATCTGGAAAATACACTCCGTTGATGGTATTTGATTGCAGGGGCCTTGAGCCTGTGGGTTTTGTTTTTGGAGATGGATGGAAAGCGGAATCTGTAAGATCCTTTTTTTTATTCCCCTTAACCCTGGCACATACGTGTGTGCACAATGGCCATTCATTTGAATTATTATGAACCGGGAAATTGAAATTCATGTGCAGTTCAATTTCTTGTTGTTTCTGCGAATGCAAGTACTTAAGTCTTTTCTATTTGCATCATCACATGGTACAATTGGGATTTATCTTCCATTTGCCCGCTCTCTTGTTTTATGAGGCAACAGTAAGTTAACTTTTCTGGATTTATCCTATGTTTGAGAAAGGCGTAGTTATTACTTTTAACCATTTCTTAAGTTGGTTTCCCTCCTGGGCTTGTTTCCTCTATTTTTGTTGGTAATGTTTTCCCCTTTATATTATTTCCTGACAGTTTATATAATGATATCACTTTTGGTGCTATTTTCTGAATATTATTGAGTACCGCAAGTTATAAATATCACTCTTGGTGTTATTTTCTTACTTTGTTGAGTCTAAACTATGGAAATAATTGAGGACCATCACTTCTTGTAATTTCTGCACCAAAATCAGTTACATGCGTATGACTCATGAGGCAGACATATCAACAACATCGGTTCTTATACAACATTTGCAAAATTGGAATTTTTTGGATACCTTGAAATCATATATTTCAATGCCCTCCAATCTGGGGTCATATTGTCTAGAACCCATTAGATTTCAATATTCTAATATTTTAAGGAAATTAAGGATGATATTTTGATTCAGAATGCGAACCCCTGCCTTTTGTTTGTAAATAAGATGTTATTGTTAATTGTTATTAATAAGTTCACTATCCTGTCTAGTGTCCACAATTTCGACACTTACCTTCATAAAAAATTCCCAGGATTTGTTATTATACTCATTGTTTTAGGAGGCATTTGTGGCTTGCATTCATATGAAAGGGGAACACATCATACACTGATTTCACCTGGCATTGCAGCATGCCTTGTGATGTTCCCTGGCCTAGAAATAATACTAGGCAGCATAACCAAGTGTCTGTCCTCTTATCTGCTCCTCTACCTTCTTATTGCTTTATCTTTACCTAAGGTTCATGGCAAGTTTTTGGAGGCTCTACTATGGTGCATTGATTATCTACATTTCATGTATACTGGTTGTGGGTGAATCCAGAAGAAATGAATTGCATTTTGGTAGATTATGGAAGAACTTTCCACCTCAGTTGGTTAAAAAACATCCTTTTGAACTGGAAATCATTAGATTGTAGTTTGTCTTGCATAAAAAATTATGGACAAGGTTATAGATGCTATAATAAGTCCTTTTAGGAAAAGGAAAAAGAAGTTTGAGATGTGATAAAGCGCATGATCAAAAGTGGGAAAAGAAGAATTTAAATGGCTACGATTGGCCTACAGTTAAGCTAGCTTAGGATAGGAACCTAGACACCCAAAATGAGAGCAACACATCTGAAGTAGTCAGAATTTCCTCTACCAGGACATTTTTTTTAAGAAAAAGGGACTGAAAGTCAGAGTTTTGCAAGTGGTTGTAGCTTATCTTTTGCACCTTGGGAAATAAAAGGATAAGGGGTATTTACTACCTGACAATTAGACATGAACATAGAAATCGGATCTTTGTTGGGTTATAAGAATGGAACCTGGATGATTAGAAGTGTCAAATGTGAGGTTAAAGATTTCCGCTTGACGATATCTATCATTAACTCTCTTGAACTGAATCCAGAAAAATGACAAGTAGAGATGAGGCATGACCTTGGACTTTGTGTTGGTGTTTGAAAAATTGATAACAAATTTCAAGAGTAAGACCTCTCTGTCTTGAGATATCATGTGATAGATAAAACCTGTATTGATAGGAGAGGCTACTATCAAAGATGTGTTATCTTTTCGTTTTGGTAAAATTGACTGCACAATCCCCTAATGAGTTCCATGGACCATGGATAAGTTTTAGGAAAATTTTCTTGTACCACCCCTAAATTTAAAATTTATATCGTGTGACACCCTCATTTGCTAATAATATCAACTCAACCCTGATGCATAACACTGTTATTTTAGAACTGGGAAAGACCTCTTTGACCCCGTTATGCCCCTCTATATAACAACCCATTCCCATCCGTTGAAAACCCATAAAATTAAGTGGGGCCCACCTCTTCTTCTTCTTCCTCCTCCTCCTCTTCTTCTTCTTATTCGAACACGACAATACCCAGCCGCTCCGCCCTTTCCTCCCTCCTTTGTCCCTGCAACCCAGCCAAGGTTCAAGAACTCGTTTCGTTTCGGTGTTTCGGTAGTTTCAAAACCATTGAAATACCGAAATTTTGGAAAAATGGTGTACTTTTTCCAATGTGTTTCGCTAGCCATTTTGGGGGACTAATGGCCGAAGTGGCCGAAATGAGTGAAACGAAATGACCGAGATGGCTGAAATTTCGACAAAATGGTGAATTTTTTGGGCCGAAATGTGACCGAGATGACTGAAATTATGTACTTTTATATTTCGTATGCCATTTCATCTTGGGGGGAAAAATCCGAGATTTCGGCGAGTTTTCGAACCTTGAACCCATCCATCTGCAAAATAGCATATATGAATCCTTAATAAAGATTCCGAACCTGCAATAAAAGGATTAGGCACTCAAATTTCACCAAAGAAAAAAAAAAAAAATTAGGCACTCAAAAGAGTGGAGTTTGCATGAAGTTTCCAACCATATGATATTTTTAGTAGAACTGGGTCGCATTTCATTGCTAAGTACCAATGATTCTCCTTTTTTAGTCAAGCCCAAGATCAAGCCTTTGATCCTCCCAACATTGGTTGGATTAAGCTCAAAAGTAGCTTGAACCATATCAGGTTCTAGTTTGATATCCATCTCTTTTAATATTCTGTTTCCAGATTCTGATTCAGAGTTTCAGACCCCATGAATCTCACTAACTCCATCAAGTATGTCTTCTTGATGTCTTTGGAATCCTTGATCACAGTCCTGCCCAAGAATGGAAGGGATTCATTTGATAGAGATGCATCCTCTGTATTCCCTGCATCTCCTAACCCGAAGATTGAAGCGTATATCTTCATGAAGTGGGTGATTGATCTTCCATCAACGATTGAGTGGTAAATCGTGATTCCGATGGAGATTCCGGAATTAGGCAAAACTGTGACCTGAAATGCAGAAACAGGGACAACTGATCCTGAGACAGGCAAATAAGGGATGAGATGATGTAATTCTTCTGGATCTTTTGCATTGTTGCTGGAGAGATGGTAGAAGTTGGCATCAGACTTGGCTGCAGTGAAGGAGATGGTGTCACCATCGATGTGTACTTGACCATGGGTTTATAGGAGTCATGAGGCCATGAAAGACTTCCTGCAAGTCAGTAGCATTTGCTTTTTTTTTTTTTGGTTAGTAAATAAATCACTAACAGGGAAAAAAGGAGGGGGATATACAAGGGCATAAGGCCAAATGTTGCAAGAAGCAACAGGGGAAACAACCCTGGGGGACAAGGGGAGGGGGGACAAGATAGAGAGAGGTAAACCTCAAGAGACAACAATATGTCTGTTCCTTGGGGTTTCAGAGACAGAGCCAAAGGGGAACAACTGAGGTCGGAGGAGACATCATTGTAAATGGCTTTCCAAATCATATCTGGATTCAGAAGTCCATCTACGAAGATTACGCTCCATCCAACGGTGCAATTGCTTTGATTCTGCGCTAAACCTGCAACTCACAATTGAATTTGAGAGTTTACCAGTAAGGAAGGGTAAACTTGCCATGTAGAAAATAGCAACCACACGACATCATCACTTAACGTTTTTTCTCTAACGAAATGGATTTAAGTGTAATTTTGTTTACAAAATGGGGTATGTACTCAATATTATTAGCAAACTAGAGTGTTATAATACATAAATTTTAAATTTAGGGGTGCCATAAGATAATTTCCCTGAGTTTTATTATCAGAACTAACCGAGTCTTCCTCTACTACTATTGCTGTTGTGTCTAGTGCTTGTACTCTACTACTGTTAGCACAACAGAATGTGAGGTCGGTGTTACATTTTCAACTTCATATTGAATGATTTTACCACTGTATGTTGAGAAAGTAGTGCTTATCATGTTTTTAATTTCATGTAAGGTGTTGTTTTTCAAATTACACTTTTAACACATATTTCTTTAGACTGAAGGGGCTAAATTCAACGGGATTGACTTGTCACAAGGGGAGTATGCGGACTATGATGAGGATGCACAGTTCCCAGTCATGATATCCAACCTCCAGGCTAATTTTGCTGTGGTGAAGTAGAATGCAGCACTCTCATATATGCATCAAGGGACATAGAAAGGATGGCGGTGAATTAAGCAGACTTCCTAGGATGTATTTGTTGTGAATGTGAAGGCTAAGCTTTTTCTAACATGCAGAAACATTGTGACTGCATTTTAACAAATTGAAAGTACAGTATGTATGTAAGCATACTCTGTCTAGGAGGGGTTTGCTACATGTTTGACAAGAGGTACTCTGACTGGCAAATGACAGCCTTACAGCAGATAAGGCAATACAGAGCATAGTTTAACCTTGTGTGAATTTATTTTCTCAAGTGTTATCTATTGTTTAGGCTTTTTTCAGTTTGAATTAAGAGATGCCACCGGAAACACCTTCTCTTTTTCCTTGTTACTCAGGACTATGCTCAATTGCTCATGCATTTGGTAAGATATTGAGATCTTGTTCTCATGTTCCCCAATTCGGTCAAAGGTTTAATTGAATGAGGGTTATCCGATGAGATTGCTTTGTTACATTGATGGTATTGTTTTCCTCTACAGATTCTTGATGAACTGAATATGCCGACATTAAACAGAAAAAAAAAAAAAGGTCTCTTGAGCAAGCAGTATAGGATATGTCAGTGCTCTCTCTCTCTTCCTTCAAGACACTCTCCTCTTACCCCTCCCCCCTCCATTGACAAACCATGTTCCATGCTCCCCATTGGCTAGCTCCCCCACCCCATTTGCTCAGAGAATTTTCTCCCGAAGGCTTAATTTGGTTGTCAAGAAATGAATAGGAAAAATAGAAAGAAAAAAATTCAAAAATGAATAGTAGCGAGAATACAATATTCAAATTTCAATATACTTCAAGGATTCAGACCCTACTGATGAATTGATGTGTCTAGGTTGGGGTTTTGCCCAGTTTTCTCTTCCTGATGTTTGATCATGCGTTACCTTCATAACGGCTCAAGTAAATTTCTCTAAACTTGGAAAAACTAACTTTAATAGTTGTTTTCTTGTTTTTATTGAGTCAGGATCTGCTCCCACATGAGAGAGAAGTTATCTTCTCCACATGGGATCTCACCACCTGAGGAGTATCTAAAGTTCAAAACACAAGGCAGGATGGTCAATGGTGTCGATCATGCATTACCTTCATAACGGCTCATGTAAATTTCTCTCAACTTTGAAAAACCAAACTTTAATAGTTGATATCTTGTTTTTATCGAGTCTGGATCAGCTCCCCACATGGGATCTCACCACCCTATAGGGGTATCTAGAGTCCATAGTCCAGACCACAAGTCATAGCAGTTAATACACCATAGACTCATGATCTAATGGACAATGTGATTCCATGTGGAGAGGTCCGACGTGGGTTGAAGATCCAGAATTCCAGACTCGTATCAGTACATAGCATGTAGGGTAGAACCGTAGAACTTCTCAAGCAAACTCTTTCTTATTTATTTATCTTAAAGAAAATAATGGTGTGCTCTCATAGTTTTAAAAATTGGATCCAATCGGATCAGTCAAATCAGGATTTTCTGGATTGGATCATTCAAAACCAATCCTGATCCATTGGTAGGGTATAAGGGCAAAATAGTTCAAAAAACCTTTTTTTTTTTTTTTAATAATAATACAACGGTTAAATCCAGACCATCCAGCACAAATTGAGACTGATCCCAAGGTTTTAAAACCTTGCTCTCATATGGTTCTTTCGAACATCGAATAAAAGGTCAATGGGAAGAGAATATTTGTTAGAATTAAATAACCCCATAAGAAAATCCCTCAACCTAAAATAGTTGTAAGCCGATTTTTGAGCTCTGAATGGGGTATAGGATACTCTATTGCATACCCACCTCGTCTGTACATTTTAGTGCCTTACCAAGTTGGCGATCATGGATACATTACCAACATGATCAAGTTTAACAATACCCTGCCAACCCCAACTCCCCGTCCAAGAAAAAGAATTGAAAACAAAAAGGTTCTCTTAATGTCTTGTAAAACAGATCCATTATATGGAGAGTACAAAATGCATGTACTAGCTGAATCAGAATTGACAACTAGATACAAAGGATACATAAATGGGGGGCAAAGATATCACACTTCTCAAACTGACATCTCTATTATTTAGCCCCAAAAGAATTGACATCTCTGTTAATACACAACAGCGACGGACAGTCACACCACACAGCTCCTATCAGGAATTTCTTCAGGCTGAATGTATCAAGTTCTATTATAATGAAAAATAAAGCACAAGCTCCAAATGTTACTCCCATGTTCTCTTCCCATGGATAATGTATAGGTCTTTCTCCCACTTTCATGAAAAACTTGAGATTCTCCCAGGCTCTGATTGCACCAAGTACAAGAATATGCTACAGAGAGGAACGGAAACTGAAGTTTCCAAACCTAAGCATCAGAAAAGATAACAAAGTTCAAACAAGCTCTAGCAAGCAAACACACTCAATATGAGGGGTATGAGGAAACATGTCCACTGGATGTAGTCTTTGTAGCTGGTAGCACCCTTCTAGATTTTGCTCCGCCTGCAAAGAATTTAGTCGGGTCAAATACCTGAAAGATAGCTAATAATGACCTCTAACAATGCTGATACATACCACACCATGACAAAGGTAATCAAGGTCACGTGCACAGGTAGCAGGATTGCAAGAGACATAAATAATGCGTGGTGCTCGCAGCTTCAGTAGGAACTTTATTAACTTCATGTGCATACCTGGACGATTAGGATCTGCAGGAAATTTAATTTTAAGCAACATCAATTAGTGGACTGGGGGAACAATTCATTCAGCTGATCCAGCCTTTTCAAGCGAAAGATCAAAGATAAGACTGATTTTTCATTTAAATACATAAAATGGGAATAAACTAATTTGGGTATATTTCAAAGAGACGTTTATAGTGGAAGTACTTTTTCTACATGCCCAATGAATATCCCAGTCACATTAACCAGTCTAGATAAAAGAGATTGCAAAATATTAATCCACAATACTAACATCTGTGATTGTCTTTTCAGATGTCCATAAAGATGAGAATATCCCATTTCATTTCAAGAAATGTCCAAATATTTGAAACTACAATATATAAGAAGAGTGCAAGAAAAGAGAAGTAGAGAACTATATCAAAATCATAAATAAAGAGAGTCCATGAACTGCAGTCAAATAAATAAGGATAACAATCATTTGCCACGAGATAAATGGCAATTCTTTGTCCAGCCTAGTGATGGAGAACCTTTAGGGAAGAAAGGGAAAATCAGAGTAGGAAGGGGAAGGAGAGGAATCACACACTTCACTGGTGCACAAACTCAACATCTTCATTCAATAATCAAATCACTCTCTAAATCTTCAATCGATTACAGCCAATATATAGGAAAATAGGAACATGAAATTAGAAACTTAACCGAAATGGAAACTAGCCTAAACTAGGAAAAAACTATAAAAAGGAAACCAAAGCAAGGAAATAAATCCTACTCCTACGTTCAAGTCTGGAAAATAAAAGTATGAAATAAAATACAAAGTAAACTACTAATTTTATTTCCAACCCTTGTTGGACCAAACCCCTGGGCTGAACCGGTTCTTCTTGGCTCTTGGCTTCCAAAGCCGGTCATGCTGGTCCAACCAAGTAAGGGCAGCCGTATCTACATCACCTAGTCCTTGACAGGTCCTTGGGGCCTAGAGGCCTGACGACTTTATTGGACTGAGAAATCCTGTCTTGACCAAGACTGAGTTTACGACGTATCAGCTAACTATATATCGATATATATCATGGCAATAATGGAGAACCACCCCTTTTCTTTTTTTTTTTTTTTTTTTTTTTTTGGGGTGGGGGGTGAGCATTTTCAATCATAAAATTGAATATATAGCAACTGGAAGTGTTTGACCCAGACAGGCTTGAGGACCTTAATAACCAAAGTTCCCCCACCCTGATTTTTTCTCTTTTTTATATTGATACTTTAATTTTCCTTCTTGCATAAGCACTGCCCCACTCCCACAGAAATGAAGGTCCTATTCAATCTCTTTTCATTCATTTTGATTCCATTTTTTGTCCCAATAGCTTAAAGCAACTACACTAGTGAATGCATTTCCAGACGACACCACAGAAGGAACCTGAATAACTTAAATGAAAAGATGAAAGCTGATTCATGAGGAAAAGCACATCCAAAGTAAGGCTACCTGAAATGACAATGTCAGGCTTAGGAAACTGGTCACCAAAATTATGATCGATTTTATTGAGATCCCCTTGGACAAATGTAGCATTGTGGATATCATTCAGTTCAGCATTTCGGTGAGCATCTGAGATTGCTTGAGGAACTACTTCATACCCATAAACATGTTTGACTCTGGTAAGAAGAAAACAACGTAGGTATGACTCATGCTGTACATAGTGGCAGACTATGTGCTTCGAAACTGACTTGGGGAGAGAGAGAGAGAGAGAGACCTTCTAGCAAGTGTAAGACCAATAGTGCCAGTTCCACAAAAGAGGTCCAGGACAATTTCTGAGCCATCCCCTCTTATACCAGCACAATCTTCTATAAGCTTATAAAGAACCTCTGCCTGAAATAAGAAAATGCATATATGTTTACAAACTTGAAAATATGGATAAGTGGATGTGGTTGGATTTGTGACACGTTTTTTATATTACACAGATGAAATATGTAGAAATGGATGGATCAATAATATATAAAACATACAAGCCAACAAAACTTAAATCAACAAACAAAAGTAAGACTGGTTCAATTTTGTGTGCATCACATACCTGATGTGTATTTGTCTGGAAAAATGAGTTTGCTGAAATTTGAAATGTAAGCCCTCTTAAAATCTCTGTGATAGTGGATTTCCCATAGAGAGTATATTCCTCCTCTCCAACAGATGTGTTGCCCACTGAGGTATTCACATTGTTTACGACGCTGACCTGTACATCATCAAAATAAAATTTAGGGGAAATCCAATCATGGTTCAAAGACCATTCAACAACTTATACATTAAGAGGGAGATGTCAAATAGAAGATGAATGTATAATTCACCATTAAGTTAACCCATGCGAGTCAATTTATTAGAATTGACCATAGTCATCAATTCATCATCATATATGTCATGTGCCCATATCACAACTATGTAGGGTAGTGTATATGAATTTAATTCCACATTTCAAGACTGTCCAGGACCCTATGTTCTATTAATGTATAAGCCTTTAGTTATTCTGTTAGCGTTGAGCATAGCTGACAATAATACAAAGTTATATATTTTTCAGAAAAGAAGAAAAAGAAGAAGCATATGCAACACTTTCAAATCTATTCAAGTGCAATGCCATAGTAAAGAAACTCCAAGACTAAGCCCTTTATTCATGATATTTGTATTGTCCAAATTGGTGGACAATAAGGGTGTCAAGTGGACAAGGTAAAAAAAGGTGGGTTAAACCAGTAAGACACAAGTACCTCTTGAATTGACAAAGATATGGCACTTATACAGTGGAATGAAAGAACAGGATTAATGTGCCTCACCATGGGACAGGGATAAAGCCTATTCACAGAGATGCAAACAGTGGAAAAAAAAAAAAGACAATATGTCTATATATAGCATATCATGGTGATCCATGTAATCAAATTGTGAATAAGAAAATTCCAGTAATGTCAGCAAAAGGAGTGATCTGATTCAGATTGAAAGAACTAAAAGAGCCAGTGTAAAGCCTAAAATGACCCTAGGAGAAGTAGCGAAAAAAGGCATGCATAGTTTAGGTCTTGACTCATGTCTGACCTCAAATAAAGCTGTTTGGAGGGCAAGAATCCTTGTAACCGATGGCAGGATATTGCTAAGTTGTTACGGTGTTATTTTCTTTTTACTATTATTTTTAATATTTTGTCTTTACACGGATCCATGTAGCCGATCCCATTTAGTTGGGATAAGGCCAAGTTGTTGTTGTTGTTGTTGTTGTTGTTGTGAAACTTGGTTATATTTGTCGAGCTCAACATTTTTAAATTTTTTCGTTTTACTAGAAGACTGAGTATTAACTGCTTATTTCACCACAAAGCTAGAGTCTATAGAGAAAAATGTTGTCTTTAACATGAAGACTCTAGAATCTAACAACCAATGCTGTTCAACTTTCTGTGAAGGAGAGAAAATCAATTCTTAGCAACAGTCTACCCTCTTTTTTTTTCAACCCGAATATTATCTGGGACCTTGGGTAGCAACAGTATACCCTTTTTTTTAACCCAAATATTATCTGGGACCTTGGTAGCAACAGTCTACCTATTATATATCAAACCAGTAGAATAGAAGTGCCAATAAATATGAAAAATTGTTTTACATTCCATTATTTCCTTTATCAGATGACACTGATTGCTGGACTCCCAACAAGAAATTGACAATTTTATATGAAAACCCGAAAAAGATGCCACTAAGACTGGTAGCAAACGTGAGTAGCTGGAGATTGGGAAGTCAGCGAAAAAAATTCCAGCCATTAAATTAAAATATAGGACATAGGATACAAACCACTTCAGGGATAGCTGAGATCTTCTCAATGAGAGGCTCAAGTAGCTCTGGCTTGTAGGAAGAAGTCACAAAATTAACCATAAGCTCACATGAACCAGTCTTTGCATCTCTGAAATAGATATAATTCAATGCACAGGTCAATTAAAATAACAACAATCCTGAAGAGCAGAATATCCACTTAAGAGACTTTGCATTTGAAAGAAATCAGAAATTCCCCTGCCCCCGAAAATGTTAGAAACTGAAAAACAACCAAGGAATAACAGAAGTGAAGATATCCACTAGAAAAGACGAGATATGCAGCAATCATGAAAAAGAGTGATGGATACCTCATGGAAGAATGCATGTAAAGTGTAAACAGTAATGATGACATAAAAGGCAATAAATTCAGGAAGACATCACTGTCAACCACATCAAAGGAACGGCAATGGGGCAGTTAAAACAGGTAACTGCACTATTCCAACCCTTATTGATGTAGATAAGTCACTTGGGCTTATTTTATTGCAAATAAGCCTTGGGTTGTGTTATGTATGTGTTGGGACTTTGCTCCCATGGGTTTTCTTTGAAATGGGCCACTTTAATAAGCCCAAAATATGGGTAGAAGGTAGAAAAACGGGATTTGTTCATTAGTTTAATCAGTTGCTATTTAATTCAATAAAGGCCCATTAGGCCATTAGTTGGTTGTAAAGTCCTATATGGACTATTAGTTAATTAGTCCTACTCCATGTTGGAGTCATAAAGTCAAGTCCTAGTCCTATTTTTAATTCCTAGTTGTAGTAGGAGTGTCTAGTCCTATTGAGAAACTAGCTCCTAGTTGTAGTAGGAGTGTCTAGTCCTATTGGGAAACTAGCTCCTAGTATTAAGTATGATTGTAAACTTTCCTCTATAATAGAGAGGCATATGTACCATTATTGGACAGATTTGAATGAAAGAAAATTTGCATTTATGAAAGAAAGTTTGCAACTAAATGCTTAGAACAACTGAGATAGCTGTGGGTGTGAAGCCCAGGCTGAGATAGCCACTTCCTTTATTCTCTTTCACCCTTCTCAACCCCCATCTATTTTATTCTTCTTTTTTTATTTTATTTTCTGTAACATTCAAGAGATATAATTCAGATTCTGATAAAAGTTTGCAGAAATCAGAACCGATCAGCAATCTTTGTGGGAATAGGAGAGAGATCAATCTCCTCTCTTTCTCTCTTCTGTACTCTGTTCAGCCAGGTCTTCTATCAGGGTATTCCAGGCCTCATAAGGGTCCCACGATTCTTACCTAGTCACTGTTGGAAGCATTTAGCTACTATTCTTGAAGGTTCTTCTTAGTTTTCTCTCCTAGGTCAGAAAATCAAGAAAGCTTGTAACTTCACAACCAGCCGACAGAATCCTCTAAACTTTTGGGGTTTTTGTACCCTCCGTAGGGACTATCTCGAAGTCCAACTCAATCGGACTCCCACCGCACTCTCAACTCTATAGGTCTTTCTCTCCCTACGGGTTAGGTTTTGGGCTGGTTTTGCTCCTATATGGGTATTGTATCCTGGGGGATTTATTTGATGGTATTATTTCTTTGTTTCCTGGTCCTATTTGTATTGTTTGGGGTTATAAATTGCTAGGGTAGTTTCTTGCAATCTACTCCTGCATTACTTATAGTTTGGGTAAGGTATGACCTTTTCTGGGCAAGGATTGGGTGTGGTCTTTGAAATACCCTGGGTACGCACCCTGGCTACCCTGTAAAATTGGGAGACCAATTCACATCGGGGCAGGTCAGGTATGGTGTTGCCATGTTGGAATATTTTAAGAGGGTTGGATATCATACTGGCGATACCCATCCCAAACCCTCATTGTTGACATCCCAAGCCACATCAATATGCTATGAAATGGAAGCTCATCAGAAGTCTCTTTCATTTTGTTGTAAATGTTCAAGTTTTCCTTCTAAAACAAAAACAATAGAAGCAGCTATCTAACAATAACAACGCAAAGAGGAAAAATGAAAAAATTACTCACTTGATTGAAATGAAGAGGGTCCAAGAATGTTCCGCAAGGACCCACAGTGTTGAATCAGGTTTCACCATTCCCAAAACACATTTTCCTGCCCATATTCTAAGGGAGTGATGAGCCAATTTTGATGTAATACTGAAATTGAGGAAGCTCAAAAGCAGGACCCAGGTTGAGATCTTTTCTCGAGAATAGAATTCTAGATATGGAGAATAGGATATTGCTAAAACTTGTTGAAAGATGAAAAGATGGAACAATAAACAATAATATAACACGGCTTCACAGAAAGGTGGATCAGATTGGATCAAACACCAACCTACCTTGATCAAACACAGGGATTTCTTGATCAAACACAAGAAGAGAGTTGATAAGCAAACTTTGATTTCAAATTCGAGTTTTTTTAATGCTTACAATTGATCCCTATTTATAGGACCAACTCAACAAAACATTACATACCCAATCCCACTAACAATAGTAGAAAGTCTTCACTTATTAAAGTTGGGGTAGGAAAGTCTTCACCTTCCAACTACTAAAGTTGGAAAAGTCTTCACCTACCAACTACCAAAAGTAGAAAAACCCTCACCTCTTAAAGTTACAATGGCAAAAGTCATCCCCCAACTACCAAAGGTGGAAAAGTCTTCATCCCCACCTACCAAAGGTGGAAAATCTTCATCCCCCACCTACCAAAGGTGGAAAAATCTTCATCCCCCACCTACCAAAGGTGGAAAAGTCTTCATCCCCCAACTACCAAAGGTGGAAAAATCTTCATCCCCCACCTACCAAAGGTGGAAAAGTCTTCACCTACCAACTACCAAAGGTGGAAAAATCATCACCTCTTAAAGTTGGTATGGGAAAGTCTTCACCCACCATTACTTACAAAAGTGAGTTGATTCCCCTCCCCCTTTCTAGAAAAGTAAAAAGGTAAAAGTAAAAGTAAAAGTAAAAGTAAAAGTACCTTCTAAACACTTATTGACCCCATGACTGGTTCAACTAATGAACCAAACCACTACTAGACCTATTACCATGGTTTAGGCTCATTAAACTATTAAAGTAGCCTATTACATTAAAAAACCCTTGGACCAAAGGCCCAACATGCATACAACCCAACCATAGACTTATTCCTAAGAAAACAAGCCCATTTTGGTGATAAATCTGCATCAATTCTCCCCAGCTTGAAAAAATTCGTCCTCGAATTTTGTAGTGATGAGGGGGAAACCACATGTGAGTAGCATCTTTAACCATTCCCAAACAAAACTCGAGTGGTGTAGGAGCGTTGGGGATAAAGTCTTCAATGTGTGAGTTCTCTCTTCAAAGAACCATAGTGGCATAATGAACTCTACATGATCATCCTCTGAATCAATATAGGTTGTGAATGTTGAATTCATAGAGTCCTCAACATTGGTAATCTCCTTGGCAAAGACTTGAGGATAAGCTCCAACTTTTCAAGAACAATGTCTTCAATGTCGATTTCTTCCACATGAGTCTCAATGATGGGATCATCATTGTCTAACCCTCTTTGACGAGAAATTGTTGGAATTTCTTCCACACTAACCTCAACTTCGACTTTGGTTCGTTGATGGGAGGTGTCTTCTCATGTTGCTCCTTTGCATATTGTTGCACAAGAACGGCCATGTGGTCATTAATTCTTTCATGCTCTTGTCACCGTGGGTGGTTTTGGAAATCTAAGAAGACTTTAAAGGGACTCGGGTGGAGGAAGTACATTCTTCGTTCATGTTTGGATAGGCACATGCCCGCAACTCGTACTTCATTTCTTCCCAAGTAATGGGAGATCTACCATGATCTTTTAGATCCCTTTCTTTGGTTCTCCACCACTCATGGCTGACCCAACTAGCTTAGTATGCGCTAGGTTCATCTTGTGCGACTCGGATAATTCAACCGGTCAAAGTAGTTATCTAAAGTAACCAACCAATCAAAAATACACGGAATCATGCTTGTCGCTGAACTCCTTTAATTCAAGCTTGACCTTCGTGATTCATCAGACGCGTCGCGGGTGCTTCAAGATCACCATTGAAATAAGATCTTATATGCTCCTCAAAGGTAGGTGGTCTTGTAGGGGTTCTTTGTTGTGCCCTTTCAGCACTTCTCCTATGTTGACGATGCACAATGATTGTAGTTGATACTCCTCCCTTTGAATGGTACATTGCTACCTTGTATTGGAGTAGTCCTTTGATTCTCAAGTGATTGCAACCTCGCACTTATGATCTTACATCCGATGAGAGGCTGTTGAAGCATCTCAATCACCCTTGTCATCGGATCAGGTGGATCTGGCGGTGGCCTCAGAGACTCATTCTCTGCCATGCTTTGATACCAATTGATGTAATACTGAAATTGAGGAAGCTCAAAACAGTACCAGGGTAGGATCTTTTCTCAGAGAATAGGGAATTCTAGATATGGAGAATAGGATATTGCTAAAACTTGTTGAAAGATGAAAAAGATGGAACAATAAACAATAATATAACACCCGGGCTTCACACCGCAAGGTGGATCGACTGGATCAAACACCAACCTACCTTGATCAAACACAAGGGATTTCTTGATCAAACACAAGAAGAGAGTTGCATAAGCAAACTTTGATTTCAAATTCTGAGTTTTTTTTTAATGCTTACAATTGATCCCTATTTATAGGACCAACTCAACAAAACATTACATACCCAACTTCCCACTAACAATAGTAGAAAGTCTTCACTTATTAAAGTTGGGGTAGGAAAGTCTTCACCTTCCAACTACTAAAGTTGGAAAAGTCTTCACCTACCAACTACCAAAGGTGGAAAAATCATCACCTCTTAAAGTTGGTATGGGAAAGTCTTCACCCACCATTACTTACAAAAGTGAGTTGATTCCCCTCCCCCTTTCTAGAAAAGTAAAAAGGTAAAAGTAAAAGTAAAAGTAAAAGTAAAAGTACCTTCTAAACACTTATTGACCCCATGACTGGTTCAACTAATGAACCAAACCACTACTAGACCTATTACCATGGTTTAGGCTCATTAAACTATTAAAGTAGCCTATTACATTAAAAAACCCTTGGACCAAAGGCCCAACATGCATACAACCCAACCATAGACTTATTCCTAAGAAAACAAGCCCATTTTGGTGATAAATCTGCATCAAATTTATTGATCACTTTTAATAGAATTAGCCTTCACTGATCCTATAAATGTTTCTCTTGTCTTAGTCCACTCTGTTTATACCCTGTCAAAGAGCAACTTGGGCCAGTTGTGATGCAGTAGCACTAACGTGGTTGGATTGGCATGACCTGATCGGAAAACCCAGACCAAGGCGAACCAGGCCCAGACCAGGTTTTTAGTCCAATAAGGGTTGGTAGGGTTTATTTTAGTTGTGGGGTTACTCTTGCAATTTGGATTTTATTCTTTTATAGGAGTTAGATACGTAGGAGGGTCTTTATTCAATTTCCTTGTTTGAATTAGTTTTTCAGTTTCCTAGTAGAGTAGGTTTCTATTTTGAGATAAGATTTCTTCTTATTTATAGATTTATACCAACAAAGTTTGGTTTAAGTTGTTGCCCCAAGGACTGGCAGGGCAGTTCCCCTTCCCTTCTTCCAACACACCCCCTCCCCCCACCCACCCCCAAAAAAAAAAAATTGAAAAAGATCATGTTTTCCTCCCTTTCATGTAGGCCCTTAAGTTCCACTCTCCCTTATAGTGTTATGCTATTCTCCTTATTATTCTCTTTCTTTCTTTCTTATAGTTTCTCCTAGCTACTATTCTGTCATAACCTGGGTTCAGCAGAGAGAGGACTTGATCTCTTTCATAACATAGCCTTCCACCTTCAAAGTTGAGGAATATAATCACCATAAAGGATGACTCAAATTCCATAGCCCTATCACCTACAAGCCCTCCTGCTTTGAGATTCCATTAGAGAATCAAATCTGGTTTAACTTAACTTCTAACCTTATAGCAATCATATTTGGAAAGGCTAGCAGTGAGGATCCTATTCCCACAATCTTTGGGTTGAACAGGTTCCAAACATGGGAAATCTCATGTTGAATTGTGAACTTGGTATCACTGCCACTGCTTATATCAGGGGGTTGAAGATGAAGTTGTTTGCTAAATTACAGTTGAGGGCAACTTCATAAATTATGCATAAGCTCCTGTTGTTTAGGTTTGTTTCTATTGGATTCCAACTTGGTCTTAAATTCCTGAATTGTGTTCCTTCCTTTAATTTAATTCCTGATTTGTCCCCTATCTTGTTACCTTACTATTGAGGGCTTGACTTGTCTTGAAAATTTCAGAATTGCCATTACATTTAAATTTTGAATCATTTATCATTTAGGTGGGCAACTATGCCAGTGTTTCCTGCCGATCCCAAGCCCGAATAAAGGAGGAAGGTTGGTACAATAGGTTGGCAGCCAGCACCAGAAAAAACCCTAGCCAAACACTTTTACATAGATTCTACAACCTCATATTATAAATGTTATGCTAGGGCGTTTTCTGCCAGAATAAGCAATATGCTACACTATGACCTGGGTGTAGTGAAAAGTGAGCAAAGGTTAGCTAGGGAGTCCCTTGTAAACAATGCGCCGCGTTAGCGTCCGGATGCAATGACAAATAAGCAAGGGTTCTCGCACCATCGGCAAGTGTGGGTAAAGAAGCTGGTCTAAAAGCGTAGGATTAGATTAACATCTTGGAACATTGGATCTTTAACAGGTAAGGGTCTAGAATTGACAGACGCTATGAGTAGAAAAAGGATTAACATAGCTTGTATTCAAGAGACCTGATGGAAGGGTAAAAAAGCTAAGGTGTCTCGTCTCTAAAGCTAAGGTGTCTCGTCTCTAAGAGCCTATATGTCCTATCAAACATTCACAACTGGCTATTTCCCAAGTGGCTCAAGCAGATGGTACCCTCTAAACCATAGTTTTTGGAATCATTCTACGTCTCAGATGCCAATCCAATTATTTCCCATCCAATATCCCAGTCACTAAAGTACTAAATTATAACACCTCCCTACAGAGATATATATCAAGGTTAAAATGCTCAGAAACAGAGTAACTACAACTATTTAAGTATTCATATCAATGTGTACCTGCCAGTTCGTAGCATTAAATGCTTAAGAAATCCAATATGAGTGTGAACATCATGTGGAGAAAGGCCCAACTGTGGATCTCTCCAACAATTTTGAATAATAGCAAGAACCTATAATAAGGAATGCAATTCAAATCAGGAACCAAAACAAATGTATCTAATGGATTTATGGGAGGAAAGAGAGGGAAGAACATGACAATTCAACAAAAAAAATTATTGTATCCATCATAAAAACAGCAGAAAGTCCAAACCATTTGTTGGATCTAAGTAGCAAAACATGGAGACCAGCTGTGTAAGTAATTACAGGGGAACAGGATATCATGTTTTCACCAAAAGTAACAGCCCAGATGAGAAAATAAAGAAAGGATCATTATATCATATTGACTAAATACTTGCTCATGAAGTAGTTTGCTCGATGTTGGAAGCAAGATAGGTACAGATCCCAAAAAAGGGGTGACAATTTTCAAGAGGGACCTAACTGGGCACCTCTCTAACCCCGAGCCCCATTTTTCTGTAGGAAGTGGACAACTATGCTAATGGACAGAAGAATGATTGCCACTAGGTTTATATTTTTGGAGATTTCAAATCTCTCTCTCTCTCTCTCTCATATATATATATATATATATATGAGATAATTAAGTTTTTGGTGCTTTGGATAATATTTTTGCTCAAATAATGAAAACATATCTATTTACAATAAGATTTGTTTATTTTTGAAGGCTTAATCAACAAAATGTCAGTTATGAAGAGCTCTACATAAACCCATTGTGATTGATTATTCAAATAATGACTTAAAGTGTTGAGCCTGCTCTCTTTTGATGCTGAATCCAAGTGTGAACGAGTGATACTTTTAGAAACTCCTAGTGTATTTCCTATAGCCCTACGAGCGTGATTCTCTTATAGGCTATCTATCCCCTTTTTCCTCTATTATCTCTCTCCTCTATAAGTGCATTCTCTTTTACTCCCTCGATCCCAGAAGGACTGTCTTGTTTGGGAAAAAAAAAAGACCCCACATTTTAATGAGCGTGTAACTAATGCATTAACAACTCACTAATTTGAACCCTTTTTCCAATTTTATCCCACTCTTTTGGTCTTGGCTTCTTACCATTCAATTATGATAAGTGATAATAAATGAAGATCTAAATGAGTAAATAGAGGCATTATAAGAAAGTCAAAAAAGCTTCAGATATTGGATTTTATATGGACAAACATTTTGGCAGTGAAAAACCTCAAATGAGAATATCTTTGCAAGATAGAGGAAATATTTTATCGCAGACCTTTTGTTACCCTCTCCACGTCCAACACCCTACTTGCACCCACAATCTCACACCATAAAATTCTATTAACCTCCATCAAAACCTTTGATCGAATGCCTGATGGGATGGAGGAGAATACATTCATTGCTCAGTTTCTTTTTGAGAACAAAATAGGAGAAATAGCAGCTCATAAAGAAAAAAACGCATGGGTCTGTTAAGTGCTTCATAATAAAATACAGAAGAAAAAAAAAAATTGTATAAGCTATATAATGAAATGGTGAAACAGAATACCATATTGGCTGCCTCACTTTGTAGAAGGCACTTCTCAACATTGAGGACCTTATCAAAAAACCCTGGGGCATGAAGCCCCAAAGCAAAATTATTTGCACCACTTTGTTCCCCCTTCATTGCATCCTGAGGTAGCCACTGCTGTGTACTAAATGAAAATTCCATCTGCATAACTATTTAAAAATGAGTTACACTATAGGTCTATTACCATGAAACGAGGAAGAGAGAGAAACAGAATTAGGCAAACATGTATCCATGGACAGAGTTTTGGGTGGATGTATTATATTTAAGGTCAAATAGATTACATCAAACACTTGCAGACTTTGTCCTAGTCAAAATAACAATCCCCCCCCCCACCAAAAAAAGGCCAAAGGGGGGACTCCTATCTGATTGCAGGACTTGAACACTTTAATGGAAACTCTATGTTATTGGGGTACGACAAGGAGACAACACGGTATATCCCATGAATAGAATTCACAATTAGAACAAAGTGAGCGGCATTGTTAAGGGATCCATTTTCCACTGTCCAAGTAACATTGACGCAAACCAGCAATAATTCCTCCTCCACTTTCATCTTTGGGTCATAGTATTTTATGGTTTATGCATTGGACAAAATATCAAGCCATTCACTAGTCCACTCCTATATAAAGGCAGTTAATCAGTATAAGTTCAAAAGCTGCATATGATTTTGGATTATTTATTTGAAATTTTTAATTCCTTCATCCATTCATAGTAGAAAGATTGTTTTTAAGAAGCACTAAACATTAATTCTATATCCCGCGTGTGAGGAATCATTTTTACGCTCTCTTGTTTCCTTGACTTTGAATTAGCAAAAAACTATTCAAAATGATGCCATGTTCTTATCTACTCATTAGTGAACTCTTACTCCCCCAATACTCACTTTGTAATAACCTGAGAACCATTTGATGGATTTCTAATCTCTACCAAATGTGGGCCCCACTAAGGCATGGGACCATAACTTTGTGGAAACCTATCAAAAGGTTATCAGGGTTCATTACACACTGAGCTCAGGGATTACAAAAATTGAGTAAAGAGTTTCTGAGCTGAGGCTCACAAACTCTCACCCAATGGTTCTCAGAGTAGACACATTGCTTCTCACCATATAAAATAAATAAATGAAAGATGTGTTGGCACAAGTCCCACAGGTGTAATTCTGCCAGCCATATGAGGGGGCCAAAATTTTACGTAGAAGCATGCTCCACTCTCCCCTACCTGTATGCAAAGTTTGAGCCCATTCTGGCTCTGCCTAGTGTTGAAATTAAGCAAAGAGAATGGTGAAAGAAACAATTCGGGACTGTTGAAAATACAAGGGAAATGTGTAGTACAACAAGGGACATGCAATTAAAGTATGAGCCAAAATTTGACACCTGACTATTAAATAGTTTCCTCTTCCCATCTTTATTTTATTTTTGATAATTTCTACTTCCCATTCAATGACATGGATTTGTCCAATTGATGTGCCCCGTGGCAAAAGTACTCCCCATCTACTCCATCGGACTTGCATCCACTTTTACATAAATAAATAAACCGGTTATACGTCCCATAGGTGAAAATCAACAAGCATCTTATCAGCATTATAATTCTTGTGATACAACCAGGCAACGACTATCTGATTTAAATCATGTTAACAGAAACCGAAGCAAACTTTCCCAATGATAGAAACAGACCAGAGTGCAACTAAGCTACAAAGGCCTGCAGGCCCTGCACTACTGACGGATCCAATGCAGTGAACCTCCAAATGTAAAAACCAGAGCAAACAGACCAAAAAGTTTTAAACTGCTACCTTGTTTCGGTAATGAAATTGAATATCGCACGCCACGATGGGCTTCATGGCCGAAGCGAAATCTGGGTCTTCATTAGAAAATCTGCCAACATGAGTCATCAACTCATAGACTTGTTGTTCTTTGGCTCTAACCTGCGCCTCGTACAACAGGTTCTGTGTTTTGCAACCGCCACAATCCGAGGCGTATTCACAAGGGGCATCCACTAAGTCCCTGTGTGGAGAAATCGTCTTTATCTTCTGCACCTGTACATTCATTAATGACTGATTCAGTATTCATCGGAAGATGAACTCAACTGTGAACCGTGAGAAGAAAGTAATCCCAAATTACATGGAGAGAAAAAACCATATAATGATTTACCTCACCATAGCCGCCCTTCTTGCGAGTAACGCGGCCGAGAAATCGTTCGCCAGGGAGAGCACGATCGCACATTAGGACGAATCCGGTGTCAGCTACCTTGCATATTCCCTTCCCTTTGAAGGCTAGGGTTTCGCAGACCAACTCCAATGTCTGGCCTCTCTTCGGAAAGTACGGCTGAGACTTGTAAGGTGTAGCAGTACTGGTGGCGGTAGCAGAAGATCCTTGAGCTTCTGAATCGTCAAACGAAGAAGGATATGGGGAAGGTGAGGAGCAAGAAGCAGCTGCGGATGAAGAGGAACGAGAACGGACCTTCTGAAGCCATGGCCGCGAGTTTAGGCGTCGAAAGCCAAAGCAGTTAACGGTTGCCATTCCCTGCTCTGCTCTTTTCTCCCGTTACAGACTACAGAGTGTGGGAAGCGAGCGAATGCTTCATGGTGCATCCAGACTTGAGGGGATAGTGGCAGTTTAGTCATTTAATTTTTCAGTTGCCCTATTTTCCACGTGGCAAATCTGGCGTATCAAAATCTTAGGAACGTTAGGCCCACTGTCCATTGTGATCTAAAGTTCACCTAAAAAAAAAATCCACACGTCATCAATGTGGGAACGTTTTCCCACGCCCTCTTACATCCCAAATACTCTTCCGTAAGTGTATTTTATTACGAACATCAGGATAGCTTAGTGGTGGTAGCTTCGGCTTGTGGAGTCGGCACCTAGGGGAGGAGCTCGTGGGATCGAATCTTGTCGTACGCATTGTGTGAGTGTGTATATATTTTCTTATTTATTTTATATCCACCAACAAGTTATATAGAAGAAGGAAATTAGTTAAAATGATTCCGCCACCCCCTATTTTCTCACCATTTCTCTTATCTTGGTCCTATTTTGAGTAGCAAGATAAAGCATTGAAATTCAATTTACAAATATCAACAATGTGCATACCAATACGTTGGAGGTATATGATTGAATTTGAATATGATATTTGACATATAATCCATCCAAATCATTTTATGAGTTGAAATTGAAATGAGTTAAAATGATTCCGCCACCCCCTATTTTCTCACCATTTATCTTATCTTGGTCTTTGAATCAAGGTTCTAAAGCTTGGGAATGGTCATAGGATTGATCAAGGTTGACACCATTTTGAGTAGCAAGATAAAGCATTGAAAATTCAATTTACAAAGATCAACAATGTGCATACTAATATGTTGGAGGTATATGATTGAATTTGAATATGATATTTGACATATAATCCATCCAAATCATTTTATGAGTTGAAATTATAAATCATAATTCTATTCATTGTTTGAGGATTCATACTCGGGATTAAATTGTCAATTCCAATCAAATTGGATCCAATTCTCAATATGGAAAATTGGCATATTTCTAAGGTTCGAGGATGATTCTCGATTGATTTTGATCAATTCCAATTGAATTGAGATAAGAACTGAATGAGAAAATTTGTTATTGATTACACTTTCACTCGAACTTTGAATAAAATTGGAGGTCCATCTCTTACGGATAAGTGTGTTAATTAAGAATTGGAATCGAAACCTATCATTCCGAATTGAATCGAAAAGGGAAAAAGTTGTTGTAAATTCTTTATTTTGGAAAGTGAAACTTCATTTAATCTGGTTTCGGTCATCAGTGTGAATCAAATCACTTAATTATATTTAGGTTTGTTAACATTGGTTGAGTTTGGAAATGTTTATGAATGTCGTTATTGCACGATTAAGTAATGTATCTAGGTGATTCGTGGATGGTGGATATGAATCTAGGAATAGGATGTCTAATCGACGAGGATCATCTCCTCCCATTGGCTGATTAAATGTAGGGTCGGCATGGGCCTTGGCGGTTCAGGTCTAATCGGCTCCAAACTGGTCTTTCGGTTCTGGAACCATTGGGGACCCACCTCAAAACTGACACGTCCTGTTTATTAATAGGTTTCAAAATTTAGATCCAGATCTGGGTCAATAACTTAATGGGTGGGTCAGATCCGGTCCGATTCTCGGTTCTAGCCCTAAATAATCCAATTAAGTCGGTTTGGGCAGCTTGCGTGGGCCCAGCCATTCCATCGCCACACCGATATAATGGAAAAACCCTAACCCTATATATTCTGCAATTCCATACCCCAACACCCTTATAAAAGCAAAACCCTAACCCTAGACTTCACTTCTCTGGACAAGTCGTAGCAGTTGCGGTCGCCAAGAGTAATCAACCATGGGTAAGCTCGATCGTGTAGCTCTGATCATGATTTCTCTTCCTCTTGGGCGGAGATTTAGTTTGAACTGTATGCGGAAACGAATCTAATGGTGTTTGTATCGTTGGTTGCAGGTAAGGTTCACGGATCTCTAGCTCGTGCCGGAAAAGTGAGAGGACAAACGCCGAAGGTGGCGAAGCAGGACAAGAAGAAGAAGCCCAGGGGAAGGGCTCACAAAAGGATGCAGTACAACAGGCGTTTCGTCACAACGGGTACGCCCTTTTTCTATTCTCTTATATCTGAGCGAGATTGATAGAATAGAACTTTACATTCACGATTGATATTTCTTGGGAGATAACAGATGGTAAAGTTATTGATGCTGTATAAAATTTTCTTCCATCTGATCTTGTCCGATATGGACCCTATATTTAATCAGAAGGGGAGAGGGTAGGGAATCGTTGAGTATTAGATTCATATACATAGCTCCCTCTCTCATGGTCAGTAAATCCTTCATCTGTTTCCCTGTTACTGGATCCCCCCTTGGAATAATAAAGAAACATTTGGTTTTTTTTTCCCTGATAGGTAGACATATGGGTTTTACTTTGGAGCTTGAATTTATTCCATGCTTGTGTTTATATTTTTTGAGAGGGGTGGTAGGAAGTATGATGTTTCCCTTTATGTGCCTGAATATTTTCAGATTCAATCTGAAATAGAATTTTTATTATCTGGAGCTTCGTGAATTTTTGTATGTTTGGATGTTTAATGAAATTTTTTTTTGGAATGGCATAAAAAACATTGTTTTTTTTTTATTAGAATCCTCTTTGTTAAAGTCAGTACATCATCAAATTCTGAGTTACTGCATGGTTTACCTGTTTGCAGTTGTTGGATTTGGGAAGAAGAGAGGACCCAACTCGTCGGAGAAGTGATCGCCATGTTTGGAGTTCTTAGAAGTAGGAGGATGTTTTTAAATTTTAAGTGAGCTGAAGCCTTGAGTCATTTTTTTTTTTTTTTTGGATATTTTTCTGTTGGCAAACTTTGTCTGCTTGTTCTTGTTCATCTTTTTTAATGTAATCTTCAAAAGGAGCATTGCTTAAGATTACTGATACTTCTTTGGTTATTTCTAGTGTGAAGCTAAGTTTGGATCTTCTCATTATAATACTGCCTAATCCATAAATCTGGCAACTCAATTATCCAAATACTTGTGTGAATTGGTCAGTTGTCAGGGATGACCTTGCCTTGTGGGTTGCGTAACCAAAAGCATGATCTAATCTTAATAATGTTTGAACTGGATTGTGCCCAGCAATATTTTTTTGTCTTATGGGGCTGATAGTTGGTTTCTCCTTGATTCTTTCTTCCATATGATTCTTAAATACTGTTGCAGTTTTCTTCTCTGATATTAACGTTCTATGGATGTTTTCTTGTATGTTTATTATTCTTATATTTTTTTAGAGAGACTGGTTCCTACAAGTCTGTAGGGGTAGGGACTTTAGTAGGAACCTTTCTTACATGCCCACATTTAAGAGCCTATTGGTTGGTCAGATGGGGCCCAAATATTGTTGGGAAGGAGATCCCTAGCTCATCTCCACCCCTTGATCGCATGTTAAGTGATAGCCCTGATGATGTGGCAAAACATAGCTTTTAAAAAAAAATCCAGGGTCATGGGAGGTGTACAGTAGTTGGGGCATTATCTTAGGCATCCATGGACATGTATAGAAAGCATGCGATTACATGGGAGAGTATTTTCTTGATGGTTGATAGAACGGTCCCTGATTGTGTGGCTACTGCACCAGCGGGTGGTGGAGGCACTGATCAGGAGGTGGTTCAGGGGGTTTGGGGTGGTCTTTTCATGCCCAGGTGTGTTTGGGCATAAAGAATGCTACTAGCGACCATTCTTTTTCCCTTTCTTGAATTAGATATTTGACATGATTTTTCTATCCAGTGGTCAAAAAAGCCACACTAGCTGTCCAGGTGTCAAAAAAGTGAATTGGAATGGATTTTGTCTTTGATTTGAACTTCTGTTTCATTAAAGCCTTGTGTTATATTGGTTGCTGAGTAAATTCCCTCTGATTTTGTGAGGAATGGTACCCATTGTTGTCAGTGTTGAAAGATTATATACAATGTCTTTTTCATTTGGGGTGTGTGGTGGGTTGGGTAGGGTAAGAGATGGTCTCATATTCATAAAGAGGTTACAGCATGCTTGAGTTTCATGTAGAGGGTCACTTGCTGGATGCATGATCCAAGTTGTAAAGGGTCTTGACATGTTCTCCTTAGCTTGTTTTAGTACCAAAGCTACGTGGAAGCAAAAATGTCTGGTGATTTAGATAGTCTTGAATTCCATACTTGTGCAATTATAGTCCACAATTCAATTCTTATGCATTATCTATTTAGAAAATATTGATAAAGCATGTCACAGTTTTGCCATTTGGCATCTGTAGAGTGTAGGGTTGTGACCAAGTTTAGCTTCTTGAAATACAAATGCTTTGTTGGGTTGAAAGTTTAGACAAATTTAAGCAACAGCTTATTTCTGTATCAGGCTCTAATCTATTTCTGTATCGTGCTCTAAACTATCTCTAGATTTTCAGGAATTTGCTTAAATGGTTCAGTGTGATATCAGGTTCAGATTAAACATATATACTTTTCAAGTATGGCATTAATTGCATCATGAATAAGTGGAGTCTCAAATCATCCTTTAATAGGTTGACCCATTGGTCATGAAAGATCAAGTGTTCGGGAATGGCTCGTGCTTCTGTTCCTTTTATTATACTGGAACAGTATCTATTAGGCAACAATGAGAACAAAGGTGGGAACAATGGGGAAGGGTTTTATCCTAGGGTCCACCTCATATTGAGCTCATCTCCACGGTGCAATATGATCAAGCATGTTCAACTATCAGAATGTCTACTATAATCAACTACACGTTTCTGGTTAGAAGTTGAATGGTTTTCATTCAACCCTAATATGATTTGGTCAATGTGGTTGTGGGGTTAGTATGGACCGTAGGACTAGTCTTTGGCCTGGATACCTGTTGTTAGCATGAAAAAAAAAATCTACGTGTTTGTGGATTTGGCATCTGAGGGGTATGGACCATGGTTTATAAACATTGAATCAGGTTTGGGATTAGTTAAGGTTGATACCAATTCAGGTTTGGATCCGCTGGAAGTACCTTTGGGTTTATTTTAAAATCGTTTTTAAAACCCTTTTTCTTCTTAAAACTGTTTTACCAATCCACTGATATGGTATTGTCCAAATTGGGATCGATCAAAGCTGATACCAATATGATTTGGCCATTCACATGGATCTGATTTGTATCTGTTCTTTTAAATTTCCTACCGTTCATGAGGTTTACCTAGACCTATAGTGAACCAAGAATCTTCAATCCACCATTTTTATTGTGGTTGGGTGAAGAAAAATTCTCTCCTAAATTTATAGGATAGGGTGTTCTTGATTTAATGAATTTTCCATAGTCTCTCCAATCGATGCACCTCTTGGCTGCTTTATTCATTGAGAATTATGTGCATTTCTACAAAAAAAGGAAAAGAGAATTATGTGCATTTAGACTGCAATATATGAGTGTCAAACTATCACATTTTAGTTATTGATCAATTGAAATATCTTCTTCTACTAAAAAAGATTAGGAAAAGTACATCACTCTTTCTTGTAGTTTGCCAAAATTATGTGTGGGTCTAAGGGTTTGAGCGATTTACACCCTTTTCTAAATTATAAAAATTCTCACATTTGAGTCCAATTCGTTAGTGGCCGTGAATTTGAAACTATTACATGGTGAGGTGAGGTCTCATTTCTTATAGTGAAAATACCTCCATAATGAAGCGAAGAGACCGAAAGACTTTCACTTAAATTTCAGAAAAACGGAGGGAAATCCCTCTTTTGGTTTCATCGTCTTCAACCTAGCTCTCCAAGCCCTTAGTTCCTCCCCACTTTTTTCTTTTTCTGATGATCTCTCCATGGCGTCTTCTCTATTTTTCTTCTAAATTAGTGGGTTTGATAGGATATGAAATGTTGGATTGGATGGAGAACAAAAACTAATAAAAGAGGGAGCAGTAATGTAGAATTAGTACCCATGTCCGCACGCACTTTCTCTTCGCTGCTTCTGCTGCAATTTGATACCTCGTCTCCCACTGCAAATGCGCCCCTTTCGAACCATGAAGCATCTCTCCCAAGCTTCCATTCGGCATGTACTTGTACAGTAACAGATTTGTGTCATTGTTCGAGACAAACCCTAGCAATCTCATGATATTCCGGTGTCGAATCCTTTCCAAAGTCTGAATTTCAGCTGAGAAGCCGTGATCGATCCTCCCATTACTCCGACCAACAAGTGCCTTGATTGCAACATCCACGCCATCCGGCATCGATTCTCGGTAAACGATCCCAGCACCTCCTTTGCCGATGATGTTCTCTTCTTTTAAGCATTCGACTATGTCTTCCACTTTGAAACCGAGTTTCTGGAATGGAGTTTCCAGGCCTTTGATTTGTGGTGTTCTTCCAGTACCATTTGATCTTTAAAATGGCGGTGGTGAGAAGTAACACAGTTCCAACTACTTATACGATGATGACGATGATCTTCAATCATGACCTTCTCTGTTCTGAACCTTCTGGGGTTTGGATAGATGAACAGGGGATTTGATGTAGTGGACTACAGAGATTGGGGTTTCCTATATAAGTGCTGCCGTTGAAAACGAGGAATTGTCCCCCAACCGGGATCGGACCTGACAAGTTGTTGTAAAAAAGATCCAACGTTGTTAGGCTCATCAGTGATCGAATTCCAGTGGGTATTTGATCAAAAATTTGGTTTCTCGATAGGTTGAGAGTGTTAGACTAAAATCAATCGATGTAAGAGAAGAGTAGTGAGAGAGAGTGCTCGGAATCGAGCTTGCGAGATTATTACTACTAATGTTTATCTTGGAAAGCAACTTGAGCTGGAACATCTCTGGTGGAATCTCGCCGGTAAATTGGTTTTATGTCGAGGAGGTATCTACAATTCGAGGTCAAGATTAACGGGAAGTTCCAAAGGGTATAATGGTCCTCTCAAATCAGACTATCTTTTTTTTTTTTTCTTTTTTTTTTTTTTTGATAGGTAGGGAGGGAAGTAGGTAACAGCTAGGAGACTCGAACTCGAGACCTCCTAGTGAGTATGGGTTTTATACACACCACAGCTCACCAACTGCACTAAGCAGTTGTTGTTAATCAAGACTATCTTTACTAAAGGGGTATTCAAATTTTTTGATGTATGAAAGTAACAAAATACTCACACCGGTAGTGTTAGGGGAGGGAGTAAATCGCTCAAACTCTTAGACCCACACGTAATTTTGACAAACACTACAGGGGAGGAGATGTAATTTTCCTTTGAAATATCTAATGGAGAAATCAGAAATAAGAAATAAAAAACAAAAAAGGATTAAGGAGACCAATAGGTCCATCCTAGACCTAATATTCCATGAAGGTCACTTTAATGAGATCATATGTACTAATCATGTGGAGAGGAAGAGCGGCTGATTTTTAGGTTTCAATTTCTAACTATTGGTTGTTAAGAGGGGAAAGTGTTGACCATACTTGTCATGCAATTTGTCATGGAGTAACATATTCAAAGAGCTTTTACGAAAAAGGCATATTAAAGGAGCTCTCTTAGGCGATGAAGATGATTCCATGTTTAATATAAGGAAGAAACAACTTTGCTAGTCTGATATTTTGCCTACGTCAACTTGCGGGGTTAATGGAAGGGTGTGTGGGAGCATGATTTTTTTACATCATCACTAGTCTAGGCGTAGGCATAGGTAACGCCAACACCCGTAATATAATTAATGTCAACTATATACTGTAATCATGAAGTTGTATTGTCCTAACTACTAACTCGCAAGAATAGGAAAACTAGGGATCATAAGATGGGAAGTGGTTGAGATTTGCACTAGTGGCTGCGATGCAACGGAGAGAGTGAAGCCATCAAAAAGAGAGAGAGAGAGAGAGAGAGAGAGAGAGCTGGGGAGGTTGGGGAAAAAGATCATCTCCAACACCAACGAGTGTCCAATGATTCATTCAAATGCTGCGATTGTTTGGGCACACATCCCCAAGTGTTGGGATGTGTGACCAAGCCATCCCAACCTTTGGATCTGGAACACTGGACGCTCGTTGGAGCGTCAGTCGTTGGAGACGATCCGGGTTCGGAGTTTGGTGGCTGGTAGGGAAAAGTACTTGCAAGTAAAGACGTGAATTTGAAATCGAAACCGTTTATCGAAACTGAATCGAACCATTTACACCAAAACCATAAGATCGTTTAGTAAATGGTTTGGTTATGTTTTGAAGTTTAAGACCGATTAGTTAAATGGGTTGGATCAGTTTTAACCATTTAACCTGTTAGTTTCAAATCGAATTGACACCGTGAAAATCAAATTATTTAAACCATCAAAACTGATCTGATTAACTTGTATAACGATTAAATTTTTTGTTGTTTTAACAAAATATAATGGTTCAATTTAAGAAAGAATTAAGGATTATAAAGACTGTCCAACATTCTATTCAATAATTTACTCCATTATTTAATTATGTAGTTAAATCCTTGCTTGGTCAATGTCTCATTTAATTTGATACAATATTGAAGCATTTATCAACAAAAGCTAATTTTAGTAAGCATGTGAATAAACTAGCAAACTGATTGCTAACCATTTAGAAACCATATGGAATAAACCACAATCAAAACCATTTAAAACCATGAAATCGACACCGATTAAAAACCATGGAACATAAATTGTTTACTAAACCATTGCAGTTTCAGAAAGTGCAATCATTTAATAAATGGTGCGGTTTTGATTTCAACCAAATAAATATGAACGAAATCGAATCGTACCATATACAGCAAAATGGAGCCGATTAACACC
Source organism: Macadamia tetraphylla (assembly GCA_022985045.1). Lineage (NCBI taxonomy): Eukaryota > Viridiplantae > Streptophyta > Magnoliopsida > Proteales > Proteaceae > Macadamia > Macadamia tetraphylla. Next base: position 18,850,218 of record CM040964.1, on the reverse strand, counting down.
CTTACATGCAAGAGGTGCGTGCGGCTACCGGGAGGGCTGGGGGAGATGAGGTGGTAGAGAGTAGGGGTGGACGCAGGACTTGTAGAGCAAGGGTAGGAAATAGGCGTTGGGGGCAAATAGGGAGATGGGGAGTCGTAGCTGTAAGCTTGTTAAACGGTGCACTTTTAAACGGTTCAATTATGTTTGGTTCAGAGTGTAGTAGGAAGAAACCAAACTAGAACCATTTAGTTTGTAAAAATCAATTTTTCAATTTGTAAATGGTTTTGATCTTGATTTTGTTATTGGTTTAAGGTAATAGGCTCATAAAAGGTCCTTAAATGATCTGTTAATGATTTCAGTTTCGGTTTTGACGCTGGAACTTCAAGAGATGAAGATGGAAGGAAGAGGTAATGGGTTCATAAGCAGTCCTTAAATGGTTGGATTCATATTTGGTTTAACGGTTTTAAAGCTGAATTGATCTGGCTAGCAAACGGTTTTGTTTTAAAAACAAGATAAATACAACGATTTATAAACCAGTTTATCGATTTTGTTTAAATGATTTGGTTCGTTTTGACAAATGGTTTCAGTTTAATTCTAACACTCTTACGTAGGTAGTAAGGGGGAGAGAGATGTTACATGGCAGCAGTGGTGTAGCAAAGCGAGAATATAAAACGATTCAGAAATGAATGAAAATCATGAACAAACAATCACACAATGAAAACAAGAAGGTTTACATGGCGAAAAAAATCCTCTGCGGGTGTGGCCGTGCGGCGAGGATCCGATGGCAAGCACGGCATCGAGGATGTGCCGATGTCATCTCAGCCGTCGAATCCTCGTCTCATGGCCACACCCGCAGCAGAGGATGAAAGTCCTTTACATAGTTCAACAAGATCATGTATATCCATGTTGAGATGATATTTGCTTCATTATCAGTAAATAATATGGTACAATCGTTTGTCCTCACACCTTTCTCATATTGATTATAGAAAAAGAACACTCATGACAAATATATAGCAAGCGATGTAATACACGACATCATACCCATAACAGGTGGTTCATAAAGGATCATCGATAGCAAGAACAAGTAGCTGAGGTGCATTTCATTCATCCAAAATTGAATATCATGCTAGGGTACAAGATTTCATTACATCTTGCTAGTATGTATATCATTTTCCCAACAAATAAATAGTCAACTAGTCTTTCCCCTTCTTCTTATTCTTCTTCTATAAAAATAAAAAAATAAAATAAAATAAAATAAAATAAAATAAAATAGTCATTCTTTTTTAAAATTAAGATGTTATTTATTTTGATAAATATAATCAATATAGACCATTGACTAAGTATTTCCCTAATTAGACGGAAACTTCCAATACTTTGCAAACCCATGAAAGGGGAGGGATTTAGGCGAAACCAGGGCAGTCTACAGAGATGAATGAGGTTTAGGTTGTTGTTGGGTCGTTGTCAGTCAGATGACGATCACCATATGGTAGCAACTAGCAACGTGCCCACTATTTCCCAATTATTAATCAATCCATTAGCTTTTGATTTTGAGATCCAATGATTTTGTTTTGGGAAAAGAACACTATCCGGTTGAATCTTCTACGCCTAGATACAGGATATCATGAGGGGTAGAAATCCTCTGAAATTCGCATCGGTGCAATTCCGTGCAATTCTACCCAGCGATTGACACGTGTCCCGGGTATATCCACGGTTCGATTTAATCCCACAAACCATGAACAAACCATCTTCAACCAAACCGATGGAGACCAAACCGAAACAAACCGGTTCGATTCATTATTTGAAATAAAAATGTGTTGTTTTCCTCTCTGTTTTCCTCTCTCTCTCTGACTCTCTCTCTCTCGGCCTCTCTCTCTCTCTCTGCTCGGCCTCTCTCTAAATCAAAGAATATAAAATTTCTCTTCTTCTTCTTCTTCTTCTTCTTCTTCTTCTCTCTCTCAAAGGTTTTCCTACTTTTCATGTTTCTCTCTCTCTCTCTCTCTCTCGGCCTCTCTCTCTAAATCAAAGGTTTTCCTACTTTTCATGTTTCTAGAGTCATAAAGGTAACAAAAGTGGAATATAAATAATGAAACATGTTACAAGCTTCTATCCTCACAAAATAGAGCTCCGGGTGAAAATGGATTTGAGCGGAAAAAGAATAAAAAGTTGCAGGAGAATAATAGAATGAATTAGAGAGTGGCAAACCTTTGTCTTGGTCTCCAACGCACGTCCAACTGCTGCAACCTAAGAGAGAGATGCCCGACTATATTGCTCCCAAAGACCCAAGGCACAAAATGGCATCCTGGCTCAAGCACTTCCTCAAACTTCCCAAATTTCTCCTTGATAGCTACATTGGATTGATCAACTTGAACAAAGCATAGAAGGTTGCCCATACTTCCTATTTTCAAACCATTTGGAAAAGAAAAGATTTTAACATGAGGAAGAAGGCCATTTCTAAAACAAATTGAACTTTTCTTAATTCCAACTAAGAGCATATCACAAAATACATTGAGAATATAAGAGAAAAACAAACATTGACCACCCATATGTTCAATCACGAACAAGAACTTGGGTTTCGACTCGGATCTCAGATTTAAGAAAAGCATTAAACAAATAGAAAACATAATTTATTCAGAGACACAATTTTGCACTTCAACCAGCAAGATCGTTTGTTTTCCTCTTCAAAAATCCAAACAAATTGAGTTAGTCATAAAGTGATTTTGGTAATCAAAAGAAAGATATCATTTGAATGGTACCCTAGTCATATGATCAACAAAACAGTCATGTTCCTAATGGAGAGAAGAAAAAGGTCCTTAAAAGATGATTCCTTTGGCTTTAACATTTCCTTTCTTAATTTCTAATGACAAACTCGTATTATTTTTACCCATATTTGCATCAATTCACATAACCTGAGAACACTTGTTCCTCTCATGATGATGACTCAAAGCAACTTATTCGAAAATGCTATGAGATAATGTTATGTATAGTTGTTCCATTCACTGCTTTATTTCATTGTATTTCATTCCACCTATTTTATTTTGCACTCTTGTAAATCTTCATCCTATTTCTCTCAACCCCTTAAAGAGAGAGTCATTGGTTGTGTGGATGTATGTCAAAATTGTTATGTTTGTTTCGATTCCATGGCATGCAGAACAATAGTTGAAACAGACAAGTACCCCACCTCAAACTCCTTGGGCTCCACATTAATTCCTTAGCCCGACGAGTGCTCATGTGAACTTTATTTTTGAAACCATGACCAGGTGAAACTAAATAGTTGCAAAATAGCAAACATGGTTGAAGAGATCGAGAGAGAGAGAGAAGAAGAAGAAGAAGAAGAAGAAGAGAATTTTATATTCTTTGATTTAGAGAGAGAGGCCGAGACGAGAGTCGAGAGAGAGGCCGAGAGCAGAGAGAGTCGAGAGAGAGGGAAACAGAGAGGAAAACAACACATTTTATTTCAAATAATGAACCGAACCGGTTTGTTTCGGTTTGGTCTCCACCGGTTTGGTTGAAGATGGTTTGTTCGATGGTTTGTGGGATTAAATCTGAACCGTGGATCTACCCAGGGACACGTGTCAATCGCCTGGGGTAGAATTGCACGGAATTGCACCGATGCGAATTTCAGAGGACACCCTATCATGAGTAGACCTCTTACCCTTCTAGTTGGATGCTTGAACACACATTGTTACAGTGACCACTTGACCAAGCAACGTTCTTTCTTCCCCTCTTCTTTTTATTTCTTCAAAGAAGTTAATCAAAACTGATTTCTTAGCAGTCATTCTCAGTCGCATTGCACTGGTGTGGTGAGGATCTGGATAGTCAGGAGCACTTGGGTACACACCCCGAGGTGCTCTCAACGGTCTAGATCCTCACCGCACTAGTGCACTGCGGCAAAGGAATTTTATACCTGATTCCTTCAATCCTCTCTCCAAACCAAGCAGTGTTTGGTGGGTTAGGTGGCTTAAATCATAACAACGTTTTGTATTTTATACATGGCAAGAGCCTCTTTCTCTCTCTCTCTCTCTCAAATGAAATGATTTCACTATCTTCTCTCATGTACGAAATCATTCCACCACACCATTTGCTTAAAAAACTCCTTTCTACATAAATATTTTTGCATATTAATTTAAAAAAAAAAGAAATACAAAAATATTTACACATCTTATTGCAAAACCAGATAAAACGTGTAAATATGCATTGTACGTGTTTTACAATTAGAAAAACCTCTCTCTCTCTCTCTCCAAGCCTCGACTGTTCCTTCCCCGACTCCCTCCTCTAACCACCCTCACACTTTCTTAGGACTTCGCCAACACTTCCCCCTCCAACATCCCTTCCCCTTCTCCCTCCTTTGCACTTACTAACAAGGTTTCCCAATGGATTTATTGAAGCAAAAATGAAAATTCCACCAATGTAGACCCATGATCAGGGTTTAAGTTTGCGGAACCTGTCTCGAAACCACCATTGAGACATTCATTCATTGATTGTGCACTATGTTAAATGTTTGTTTTTTTGACGGAATGATTCAAAAGACAGAAGGAGAATCAAAGAAGAAAGCAAATGCCAAAGCAAGTTACATCGTATAGTAAGTAAGAGTGAACAAACTTGAGCTAATTAAAAAAAAAAAAAAGATTCATGACTCAAGTAGTAAAACACTTCTTTGCCAAAATAGGGTTCCACACTCTCATCCCTGAAAAGAAAGGTCAGTTGAGGAACGTAGTCGTATTGATTCAACCAAGATTGTTCTTTCAAAGCCGAGTTTAAGAATTGTCTTCCCCTTCTGAAAATTAGACAGTGCATGTATTGATCTAGATCGACCTCGAAATAGGGGTGGAACAGGGCCAAGTTGGGCTGAGCTTCTTAAAACCCTAGCCCAACCTTGAGTCTCCTTAATTAGGCTCAAACCCGCCTTGACCCTGACTCAAGGCCACAAAACCTTATCCGATGGTCGCCAACCCTATACATGACCCGTTTTTGGCCCGACCTAACCACGATTTGCTATCAAGGGCCGGGATGACTTTGATTAACCCTGACCCAGACCCTGATTTGCCATCAAGGGTTGGGTATACCCTGATTTTTTGTTTTTTTTTGTAAAAAGCAAGAGAGATTTTTTATTTTTATTTTTGGTAAAAAAAGCAAGAGAGATCGGCGAGAAGTTATATTAGGGGTTTTGAGGTGTCAATGACTCAACGTCAAACAATATCTAAAATTAGGTTAATATCAGGGTTAACATCAAGGTCACAACCAGAGTCAACATTAGAAGCAAAAACCAAGGTCGATTCAGGCCAAAACCAGGGCCAAAAGTCAGGGTAAAAAAATCAGGGTCGAGTTCAAGGCGGGCTGGCGGGCCAAAGACATCAACCTTTACCCGCCTTAACTCTGACTCTGGGTCAAAAATTTAGGGTCAGCCCGGCCCTCAGAGCCAAAATTTTTGGGTCGATATTTGTTCGGATCAAGGCGTGCCAAGGGCGGGTTTGGGCAGTTAAGGCCAAACTTGCACCCCTAGCCTCGATCAGAAAGGAATACCTCTGGTTGTCATTATACCTTTCATTCATACCGGTCAAACAATATGATATTGACCAAGATTCGAGATTAGACAAAGTTGATACCAATCAAATTCGATTCCTCAAACCATGCAATTGATGCCATTTCCAAACCAAGAATACTTGAAACTTTGACCCAATAATTAACTAACATAATTTCAATGCTACATTTAATTAGCTAATAAAACACATACCATATTATTGTCGTATATGCTTTTCAGTGCCAATTTTCTTTTTTAATTATTTTTAATGTCTACTAAGTTCATTTAATACATGCACATATTTGTACCTGAAGTTACTTAATATGGCTAATTTATTGAGTCTCAACTCCCACTCCCCGATGAAGGAAAAGGACAGCCATCATGGATGAGAAAAACTCATATCCAACAATGTTTAATTATATTTTAGTATTACTTTGGGTTCAATTAGTTAGAGACCATTCCTGCACTAAAACCGGCTTAAACTGACCAATTGACACCCTTTTAAAGTGATGGGTTGATGTGATTTCTCTCTCCCATTAAGGCATTGACAAAAATAAAGGAAGAAGTTTTCCTTGACCATGTTATTGAAGGGATGAGACCCCATCTCTCTCCTCCTACACCTCCTCGAGTAGCCCAAATGGGCTGCATTAGATAGATTTTTATTCATCATGACTTTAGGAAAACTTGATTCTTAAAACAGAAAACAAAAAAAATAGCTCGGACTTCTTATTTCTTCTTGTTATTTACACTTTATAATGTTAGCTGGAGAGTCTGAGTGTCCTAACTCAAAAGTTTTCCCTTGAAGGGTATGAATATGGGGGTAAGTGGGTGAGTTGGGGTTTAAGGGTGTCAATTGGTTTGGTTTTGATCCCCCATTTTGATGTGATTCAAGATATAATATGTATAAATCAACATCAACTATTCTGTTTTCATTTTGCCTGGTTTCTATAATTGCTCTTCGTAATTTGGTTTGAATTCAACTTAGATGGAAATAAATTTTAAAATAAATAAAAATGCGTAAAAAATTATAACTTCATAAAGATACAATCTCATGATATCAAATCTGATATCTTTCATCCATACAACACAAAGACATATGATTATAAGATTTTTAGTATGATTAAGTTTGGTTCAATTTATATAAATTAAACTTTATTTGATCAATTTAAACAAACAATTTCGCTTTTCAAAATTAAAATTGAGCTAATTTTTTTTTATTCAATTCGATTCGATTTTAAACTGTCGATTCTATTTTTGTTCGATTCGATTCAATTCTAAATTGACACCCTTTGTTGGGGTTGAGCTGATTCAAATTACAGTCACTTATTGAAACCGAAAATCACTCCGGATTGAATATGGTTTTGATTAAGATATGTATGTCTTTTTGCAATTCGCAGACTCTCTTTACAGCTTTACTCCTAGCGGGTCGTCTACTCTGGTCTGTCTTCTTGTTCCATTCAATCTCCAAGATCTATGATCTTTTGGACTTTTAGCCAAAACAGCCCAATACTTTGACCAACCTTTCAAAAGCCCTTAAGCTTAATAACCATATAAAATCTATGTCTCTCATTTTTTATGAATTTTTATTTGAAGGTGGGGACCATCGGAACCAGTCCAGAAATACGCTAACCCTAGTTTTCATCGCCAATCGGGGTAAATTAAACCAAAATTGTTTACCAAAATCGAACCAAATCATTTATACTAGAACTATAAAAACCATTGGTTAAAAATGTAGAACTATTTAATAAATGAATTGATTTTGATGTTTAACCATTTGATAACTTAAAATCAATTAATTTTGATTTATATAAACCGAACCGAGTCATTTATGCTGGAATTATAAAAACTATTTAATAACTAGTTCGCTTTTGGTTTAAAAAATGAAACCATTTAATAAACGGTTTGATTTTGATCTTAACCATTTAATAAATTAAAATCAATTAATTTTGATTTATATATCAAATAAATATTACCCCTTTTAAATCTTTGACTTCCTTATGGTTTCACCCCACATTTATGAAATTGTTTATATATTTTTCTTTCAAATGCAATTATTTAAAATTTGAAAAGATAAAATTATGATTATACTAAATAATTACTTATATATATTTTTTAAAATGAGAATAGATTTTTGGGTGCAGCATTAAACAGTTTAGGAACTGTATAACCATTTAATAAACTATTCGATTTTAGTTTCATTATATGAAGTTGTTAATAAATGATTTGGTTTTGGTTTCCACTTTTGACACCATTAATCGAACCAAACTATATTGATCAACCAAAATTGCACCATAGTGGGTTAAGACGAATGAACTCATATCAATTTTGATAATATTTGGTTCAATTTATATCACTAGTGGAACCATCTAGCCTAATTGACCATTGTTCAAAAAGAATGCCAACTAGAAGAGAAAGAACATGAAGAAGAAGAATAGGGTTAAGATAAGCGTGAGGCTTCAACCCTAGCTCAGCCCTACCCTGACATAGGGTCTGAAATTTCTAACCCTGATCCGCCCTCAGACTTGTGATATCTTAGCCTAAGCCTTGCTCGGTCTCAGGATGAATTTATACGGGACAATCAAATCCGGTTGGTTCAAATTACCCACCCAAGTAACCTAACCCAACATATGAAAAAGAAAGTAGACCATACGGATGATATGCGGTTGGATTGCTTAATAGGTAAGAACTCTTTAAGAGCTCTGAGCCTGTTACTACCGAGTACCTTCCCTTCCATATCCATGGTTCCAGAATCCAAATATTTCGGCATGCCGTTCCCATGATTTCTTCAATTCTGCATCTCTGCGTCTCAAACATCCAACACAGAATCCATAGCTTTTCTTTTCCTAGATTGATTATCTCGATCTATCCACTTCATTTTCTTTTCCTTAATCACTTTAGTTTAGCGGCTTTTGCTTAGATTGAAAACCCAAAAAGGAGAAAAAAAAAACATAAAAAAATTACTCCCTTCGTTGATGCTTTTTAGCTTCCTTGTCTCTAGGAAACATTCAATCCCTGTGAGATGTGACCCACCAGGCCACCACCTCAATCAAGCTTCTGCTCTTCTGGAATTTCCTAGTATTTTTTATTACTATTTAATTCAATAAAAGCTTCGTAATTGAATTATGATCTTAATTTCATTGAGTCGTTCTGCTTTTCTGATGTAATAGATTTATTCATGGAAGCAAACCAGATACCCATATGTTAAAAATCCCTCCAATTTCCCTTTCTCCCCTGTAACTAAGAGATTCTGCTTTCGATTTTAGACGAAGGTAAGAAATTGGTACTTGCTGGATGGATATCGGCAGAGCCCGGCGAGCTTCCGATGCGAGAAATGTGTGTTTGTTAAACCCAGAAGACAAAATTCTCAGAAGGTGAGAAGTTTCAACAGAATATCAATCCTTCCATTACGATGCAATCAAGGGCTTTAACAATAGAGGACGGCAAAGACCCTTCCGCCTTACCCAAGGCACCCCAATCGAGGGTTTTCCCCCTAAGGATCTTGCAGTTCTTTGGGTTGTTTCTCATTCTGGGTCTTGGGATTTCTGTCCTAAGCATGTTTATGATCCGTTATGGGGGAGTTCAGAACGTCGTTAGCACAGTAAGGTCTGAATTCCAGCCCTGCTTGGAAGAGCCTGGTGTTCTAGAACGTTGGATCAAGCCTCCGTCTAATCTGATGCACTCAATGACTGATAAGGAGCTGTTCTGGAGAGCATCATTTGCTCCTCAAATAAACGAGTATCCGTTTACTAGAGTTCCTAAGATTGCTTTCATGTTCCTGACGAGGGGCCCTTGCCGCTTTCACCTCTTTGGGAGAAGTTCCTCAAGGGCCATGAAGGGCTCTATTCAATCTATATTCATTCTCTGCCATCTTACGAGGCCAAGTTCCTCCCAGTTCTGTTTTCTATCGGAGACAGATTCCTAGCCAGGTATCACTTCTAAGTTTTTCTTTCCATCTATGCTGTTAAATATATGTCTGAGATGCGAGAAATATTCTCCAATTTCCCATTTTTATTACAGCCAACGTTTATCTACTGATGGTAACATTAGTTGTTATGCTTGTTTCTTGGACAAGGGATCTATAAACCTCGAACCCCTTTCTAATCTGTGACAGTTATTGTGCTTTATATGCTAAATTATACTTTGGAGATAGCTGTTTCCCTTACTTGAACATCTTCTCACATGGAACATGGCCCTTTTGTTGATTAATACTTCTTGTTATTTCTATGACTTAGATTTTGAATCCAAACTTAAGTTATCTCTGATGTGATTAATACTTGTAATACTTCCATTTCTCCCTCTTTAATGGCAGTTTCTCTGTAAGCATTTATTTTCATGTAGCTAATCAGCCAACCATGGGTTTGAAAACTTGAAAACTTGAAAACCTTTTCATTGGTGTAGACATTGGCAACTGTGAATTGGTTACAACTTGGGCTTACCCCTCCAAATAGAGAATTACTTGTGGTATGATAATTCTATCATACATGGAATGAGAAGTGTTCACTCCACCTGTGAATTTAATATAGAACTTCACAGAATGACATAATGATTTTCATGTTAGTGCTCACTTCTGTAAGGATTGAATTGACATTTATCATGGCATTTTCCTTTTTCCCTCTCTATCAGTCATAGTGGACTTCCATTACTCGTGCACATAAAAGATCATCTCAAATCAAACAGTCTCTTCTATGGAAATAAACTTCTTTGTGGATGTTGGGTCTTATAAAAGGGTCATTAGAGTAGATTTGATTTTAATGAACCAGACAAGGCAACCACTGTTTCTGAGAAAACAATTGGTGCAATAACTGTGCACTGCATTTGGGGTTTAATTTTGCACAATTATGTTCTAAACAATGTGGTTTTCTGGAAAACAGGAAACAAATTTACAAAATGACCTACCTGAGTTGTATCCTTCCCAAATCCTGGTAAGTGGTACCATTGTCTGTAACATATATTACTTGATCTGATTTTCTCTTTTCCTTTATATAGATTTCAGTCATAGAGCTGCCACTAAAGTGCCTAACATTTGGGTAATGCTTAGGCAACAGGGGGAGGGGTTTCATGATATCTGGACTCATCTTTTTGAGTCATGAAGTATTTGGAGGCCAGTTCTTGGGGAACATCATTTTTGATTGGCAATTTTCTCCAGCAGCCCTTAGAAGTCAAGTTATACCTAGATCTTCAGTCCTTTATGATTGCTGTAAGCTAATATTTTGCTTGAACTAGATAATGAAGAAGTAGGAATTTTTGGCCAGGTGAGGAAGCAGTTGCAGAAATAGATCCCATCACTATGCTTAGTGGAGTATACCGCTTCACTATTTTCCACATGGGAGAGGGTTCCCTAAAAGGCAGCATGGGGCCCAATGGGAGCACACAGAAGCATCAACAGTGGTGTGATTTCCACCTTTCATTGGGGGGAGGGTGGTCATTTAGCCTGTGTCTGGGCGTAGGGGCCATGCTTCCTTTCAGGCTTCTTTTTCCCTAACCTAATCTAACCTCTTTCTAGGTGAAAGAGGAGTGGATGGTGGTCTTTGATAATTTCTTCTTTCCTTAAGCACATGTGGGAAGCAGTGGTGAATAATTACCTATCCCTCAGAAACAACTGCTTAAGTGCAATAAAGGTTGCTTAACAAAATACATTTCTCTCTTTCATGGTGATCCCTTTGGTCCAGACTTGATTGGGATCCCTTTGACATGATACTTTATGGTAAGCTGATCTGAACCACTAAGCTTGATCATAGAATGTTACTGGTTTGGATTACTTGATGGGGATGTAGTTGTATCAGATAGAAGCATGGTTTTGCTTCTCACTGGCAATTTATATCCTTCATTTATTTGGAGTTAGAGTGGTTAGCTAGGTATTTGGTGTAACTTATCAGTAAAGAAAACTTGACAAAGGTATGCTGAAACTGCAAAGAATGGCCTTGTTAAGATCTCTTGGTGTGGAAAAGAAAATGACTGACCTTTTTTTGGGTGTAGATATTATGATGGGGATTATTTTCTTCATTGTCAAAACATTATGACTGATTCTTGTTTTCCGTACAATAGAAGATAATTCTAGATAGGTATCGTGCCAATTTTCCATGGACATGGATGCAGAAAAATCTCTACTACCACTCTTGATTGCCACAATGACTGTTTGAAGATGCTGACTCATTCTTTGCCTCTCTGGGTTCAACAATATTTGGAAGCTTTAAGAATATGAGGATTAGATGCCTATGTTTCCTTTCCTAGGTGGATCAAGAGGGGGTGGACCCTTCAATTTTATGTTTTTGGTTTTATTATATCTTTAGTATTTTTATGTTCAGTGGATCAATGAAGGGAAAAAACACAATCTGATATCAATTTCCTTTAAAATATATATCTATATCTATATATATATATATATGAACCAGAACTATATTTGCATATTTGTATGATGCATTCCAAGTATCTGAGCTTGTGTTTGGTGGATAATTATGTAAATTTTATTGGGATTTTTAGAGGGCATAGGGATGATATTTCCATTTCAGGCAGCCCATCAGATAGGAGGCATTTTGTGTTGGTTAAATTCTGATATCTTATTCCACTTGAACTATGGCCCCCCATTTACTATTTAGGAAGCTTTTCTGTAATAAATCCATCTTTAGAAGTTTCAGTCCCATAGATGGCTTTGGATAAGGGATCTGGAGCTATTTGGTGTAGCATTTTCAGCTAAATTTTACCATAAACTGATGATGTACCAATCAGTTGGCTTTAAATAAGGGATGTGGTGATTGCCCTCACCCCACCCCACCCCACAGAAAAAAAAAAAAAAAAAAATCCTAACACAAACCTTGGTTCCACCCATCCGTGGACCTGCTAATGCATGAGGAGAATTAGAGATAATTTTATTGTTGTGGAACCCATACTAGAGAATGTTATTTTCTGCCTCTGCAATCTTTGCTAATTCTGTGGGCAGGAAGCTGAGAACTTGTTCTGCCTTCTGTGGACATTTAGAGATCCTCTGCCATATGCTTTTTTGTTTGTCATTAATGGATCAATAATTATTGTGGAACCCATCCTAGAGAGTGTTATTTTCTGCCTCTGCAATCTTTGCTAATGCTGTGAGCAGGAAGCCAAGAAAGTGTGATGTTACTCAATATAGGCAGGAGTTAATTATTCTCAGTTGCTGATCTAGTGTCAGGGTCTTTCTCAGAGCATGTGTGTGTTATAATGGAACTTGGATGTCATTAGTGCTTAGATGTGTATGCTTGAGTGCGTGTGTTCGTCCGTCCATCAAATAAGCGCAAGGCATGTCTATGCATGGTCATTTTTACTCAAATTAAGCTTCAGTGCCATGGACAACAGTTTCCATTTTGCTTTTCTATGTCAATCTGTTCAGTTTTATTGTTCAAAGTTAATTCAGTTGCACTAGCATAACCACTTGGAATGATAAAATTGTCAACCTTCTTGTGTCTGGCTCTGGCCATGGCCCATGATAAGATATGAAAAAACTGACAACATTGCAGCTTTTTCTAACCTTCTGTCTAACCCTATAGCGTCTAAACTGAACTTGTTTTCATTACATACACTAGCTTCCAAAGTTAACTTGTCATCATTACATACATGGGGGGGGGGGATGGAAATTTCATCTTCCCATTGGTCAATCTCTATTTTGGGAATCAGTATATTTGCCAATCATTGGTTATAAACTCTTCTGATTAGTACCAGAATGCAATTACTGAATTTATTATGGTTGTTGGCCTTTTGCCCTTTTCCTTGATGAATTTTGCTTACTTCCCCCACCCTGTTGAAAATAAATAAGTAAAAAGTAAAGACAAGGACTAAAATTTATCAGTATGAACTCCCAAAAATGTCTTTAGGCATTCAGCCTGTTGAAATAGGCTTTAGTGTTGTGGGCATAAGGTAAGAATCAACCAAGTTGTCATCACTGTGGTGCCAGATCCCATGATTGTTATGTTGTTTATTTGAGCATCACGGACTAGTATCTTCCTTGAGATTGATTTTAATTCTGTGTGTTCATGCTTTTTTGGGTAAATTCGTTTCTGTTTACAAAATTTCATGGTTTCTTTCTTTGCAGGTGTCTGAGTGGGGCAGGATGAGTATGTGTGATGCTGAGAGAAGACTTCTAGCAAATGCATTGCTTGATATCTCCAATGAAATGTTTGTACTTGTATCAGAGTCTTGCATTCCTGTCTTCAACTTCAGCATTGTCTACCACTACCTATCAAGTTCCAGGTTTAGTTTTATTGGTGCATTTGATGATCCTGGGCCCTATGGTAGAGGACGCTACAATGAGAACATGGCACCTGAGGTTGATATCACACAGTGGCGCAAAGGGTCCCAGTGGTTTGAGGTAAACCGTAGGCTTGCAATTCATATAGTGGAAGATACCATTTTTCACTCAAAGTTCGAGGAGTTCTGTAAACCAGCATGTTATGTAGATGAGCACTATTTTCCAACGATGCTGACCATTCAGGCACCACATCTCTTGGCAAACAGGAGCCTCACTTGGGTGGACTGGTCAAGGGTGGTGCTCATCCAGCTACTTTTGGAAAAGCTGATATCACAGAGGATTTCCTAAAGAGGATTCTTGAAGATCACAACTGCCTCTATAATAACGAGCCCTCTACTGTCTGTTTCCTTTTCGCCAGGAAGTTTGCTCCAAGTGCTTTGGAGCCTTTGTTACAGCTGGCACCAAAGTTTTTGGGTATTGACTTGTGATCATTTAGCTGTATTGCTTAATGAGAAATAGAAGTTCTGGTTGAAGAAAATGGATCTGGTGGACCAAATGATTCTTATGCAATGCATGTCGGAGTTCTTCTCCAAAATGCTTTATGGTGTATTACCATGATATTGAAGAAGAGACTGGTATCACATGCTTTAATGTATGATACCTTTTGTCACGGACGGCTAGTAGACTAAGGCCGTGACACTTTGCTCTCCTTTAACTTAGTTCAGAAAGATACAAATACCGCTGTATAAGCAATTTTCATAGATGTATAGACTTTCAGCTTCCGGATATTAGTATTCGACATCCATTCTTGTTATCAGAATTTATAGTATTCATTTTGTTCTTTTTTAATTTCAACTTGCAATGTAATTTTGATACATTCTTGTCCCCTTTTTGCAATGGTATTATGGTTAAGTTTTAGGTGACTGAACATTTGGAGTATTTGCAATTGTGTTCTTGTATCCTATTCTTCATCTATCAAGCTTTTTTTCAGGTTTATTCAAGGAGGCTGTTTCTTCTGTTTGCCATTTCCCATGTTTGGGTTGTTTTTTTCTTTTTCTTTTTCAGATCTTCCAGATCAACTATCTGATGGTCACCGCCGCTCCACTGCTCGTTCCTTTTATCAGCTGCACAAAATCGGTAAATAAATTCACAAATTACCTTCATTTTTCCACTTGGCTGGCAAACATTGGCATGAATTAACTGCATTGAACTGGAACACTGGAAGACATGGGGAAGCACATGGACCCAGTCCAAGTCTGAATGTGAAAATTTTTGAACGTCAGAAGCTCTTCTTCTCAATCTTTTGTGATTATTTGGTTCTTCTTTTCAAGGGAAATCATAGCTGAAGGACATCATTTCAATATAATGTCATAATTAAGGTTTTAAAAACTTTGGATCCTGGCCTGATCAACTACTGAGGATCCTGATCTGATCCCGATTTGGATCGGTTAATCTGGGTGAAACATGTCAAATAGCAGGAAAAACTGATGTAAATTATATTGTTATTTAGTAAGTTGATTAATCAGATGGAGATATCAATGAAGATGACAGTAATATGTTTTAGATTGCTTTCACAAGAAACTACTAGGAACATATATATTCTCTCCTGTGGTGGGAAACTGCTTCCACTTTTGAGAGCTGGAATTGGAGAGACATTATAGACTTTCTGTTTGGTATTGTCTGTTTCATTCTTACTATATAAGAAAAGTAGGGTTGAGTTTTTTTCTATTGGTCTTTTTTAAATAATTCTGTCTCTAAAGTTAGGATACCTTAAGCTATAAGATTAAACTAAGTTTGTGTCTTGCCAACCATAAGCTGAAAAATAATCTCTTTAATTATGTATCATCATCGCTGTTTTGCAGGTAATCGTGGGCCTCAAGTGATTAGCTGGGTAATGCATTCATTGTTGGCTAATTATTGCCATGTGCAGATTTAATTATTAATGCATACATTGATGATTAGTATGATAATCCATTGCATTAATTAAATCAGAAACTATAATTATTTTTCTTCAATCCTGGAATTGGGTGGTTAAGCCATGGAAAACCGGTCGAATCAATGATTCTGATCTAACGAATTGGGTTCTCCCAAACTCTTTGGATGAGGACTGATGATTTTAGATCAGTAAAACATATTAGTTTTTGAAGTAATGCAGAAGCATTAGATGTTCTTGTTAACCTTTTTCATTTTTAAGCAGAATAAGGTCAGCCTAACCAACCAAGGGGTCCAACTCGAAGGTTTTCCGGTTGTGGGTGGGCCGGTTTGGTTCACTGAGTAGTGGTTTTTTGTATTGTTGATTAGGGGGTAATGGGGGAAGGATGAAGACAAAATAGCCAACTTTTTTTGGTTCGAATGGCTATTTTGTCACAGAGAGAATCCATGTGAGGTGTGGGGGCTCTGGAGAGTGGGTCTCCATTATTACTTATCATTAGGAAGAGTATAAAGGGTTTGTCATCGTTAACCATAGATGAAGGCATCCCTTCTCTTCAGTTTGTCCTAAATAAAGGAGGGACTAGGGTAGGGGGTGGGGTTGGGAGAACCCAACCCAACATGTAAAGAAGGTTTGGTTTGTGGGTCTAATGAGTCTGTTTGTCTTCTGTTTTAATTATTTCTAAATTCAATAGTTGGAAAGTATGTTTTGAATGAAAAAGGAAAAGTAAAAAAAAGTGTTTGTGGAAAGAAGTTTGAGGAACTTTTTATTTTGAAAATTTTCTTTATGAGTGGTGTTGTTTCCAAAGGTGAGTAGATTTCCAACCTTACCCCTTGCCCTATCATCCAGTGTAAGGTCCATATACCAATTGAATTAAAGGAGGGAAAACTTGGACCCCTTGAAAGAGAATTCTAACTTCAACTTCCTTTCCCTTCTAGTGACCAAAACACCCTCCCGTTTTTTTTCCCCTAAAGTATTAATTTTGTTTGGTCTCTATTTTTGGAATACATTCTAGGTTAATGTATTTCAAAATATAATATCAAACACAATCTTAATTTCAAAAAGTCCACGGTTCAATTCTAAATGCTTTCATAATTTAAAATATCCTTTACCATTTTTTTCTTAAATATCCTATATAATTCATCTCTCTCTCTCTCTCTCTCTCTCTCTTAACGGTAATATATAATTTATTATCTTTAACTATGATTAAAAAGTTGAGATCTTTAGGGGATAGGCACTTCAAGACCCACAAAATGTTGACGTTGAGAAGATCATGGATGAAGGTTTACGTTTGGCATAAATTCATGGAATAAATTATCAAACTAGAATGTATTCTAAGGTTCTTTTTGGTATGATTTCTATTTGTATTTATTAACTATTTTTTAGAAACTATTTGTGATAATAAATTATGGACCACAAATGGTATTCGTTTGATTATTATTTATAAAATAGATTATATAATGAGAAAATATGTTTCAGTTTTCACCTTCAGCTTTGAGATTTGAGCGAGAGAAATGATATGATTTGGGGTTTTTTATTGAAAAATTATAAAACATATTGAAGTTGCCTATTTACCATTGATTTTGAGTAGTTTAGCACACATACTCATTTAAGGTAGCAAAATTAATATAAATGACTTGTTGCCATAAATCACAAATAGCTTGAAAGTAATTTATAATTTATTCTAATTTATTAAAAATAAAATTAAGTGCTATCAAGTATACGAAACACTTGTAAAAATAAAAATCAAAGCAAACAGAGCCTACGTCTAGTTCCAAGAATGAGAGAGAGAGAGGGGCGGCAGTGGCGCTTGTGGTCCTCATTCGTCAGTCGTCACACCTCAATGTAAAGTGGGTCCCACTCGCCTCAATCACAAGCAATTTTCCATTAGATGAGAATCCGCAGAGGATTCCGAATCTGAACCCCGGGGCATCGAATCGGAGGAGCCGGCACCGACTGCCTCCAACGTGAGATACATAACCAACCATTAATTGACCGAAATGCCCATCCGTCTACACATTAATTATTGAATTTTTAAGGGTATTCCTGACATTGACGTGGTTCCTATTATTTTCTATTTTTGGTATAATATAGTAATATACACCCAGGCTGTCCTTTTAAATACTTTTGGAAAAAAACAAAAAAGGAAAGAAATAAACTTTTGGAAGTAGGTCATCACTTTATTCAAACAAGTTTTTAATCTTTTGAGAGATTCTTTGCGATGGCTTAATATTAATTACAAGTAAAATAAATTAAGATAAGTGAAATGAAATTTAAGAAAAGATCAATAAAAGTATAATAATATGATTGTGGGTGATCCTTGTTTTCTCGGCCTAAGTAAGAATGTTTGACTCATAATAAAGATTTGAAAATTCATAACGATAGGGAAATGTTGATAGCTAACTTAAAAAATGGGACCAACTACATACAATAGGAGTGAGGCTGATGATCCTTGATTCTCTTCTCTGTGTATAAACCGATGGAGAGAAACTTTTACCAACTTTTTTTTGGTGGAAAAAACTTTTGTCAACTTAGATTGTTCAATAGTATGAACATTCGACTTTTCAAATAATTCCTTATCTTTACCATATTTTTCTATTAAAATCTAAGTAATTTGGCTAAGATATGAAGTAAAATTTTATAGAATGAAACTTATTTAAAATCAAATTGTTTCATTCATATATATTTGTTTTCACCGCTGCAATAATTGTGGGCAATATTTTCTAGTCTATAAATACTAACTTACCTAGTTGTGTCACGTGAGAGTGATGTGGTAACTCTTGCAATTGGTTATGGAGTGATCATCAATAGATTATGAGAAAGAACACTAACAAGCTAACATAGGCACACACCAACACACGAGCCAATGGGAGTGAGCACTGGAGCATCTTTAGTGCATGGTTTGGCTTGGGCAGCATGGTCTTTCCGTGCCATGCTGTGTCTAGGACCTGGGCATGGAGGAATGCGAGCAGGTAGCATTCTTTCTCCCATAAATTATATAAACAAATTCAGCCATATATCACATGTATTAACATTTTTTTTTTACACCCTCTCGTCATTCCCATGCACCCTTTTTGTATGTAGTCTTAGATTTTTTGATCAAATTTTCCTTCACCAATGAAGAGAGAATCTCATCAACCATGAGATTTGACTCTTTTATTTTTTGTGCAAAAACGTCCACAAGGGGGAGATTAAGCCACATTGGACAAGAGCTGCCATATAAGAAGTAGAAGATCCGTCCGAAAACAGGACTCCCAAGTCCCAACACCCATGAAGGGGATCTGGCCCTTTGATTGAAGCCATGAAGGGTATTTTGGACCTTATTTAGTCAAGGTGAGAGTTAATAATCAAACTCACCATTCCACTAGTTCTAGTATAACATCAAACCACCATCGATGAAGAGATTCTTGCAGGTTTTAGAAATTGTATCTGATCGGCTATATCGACTACCATTTTGCTGATACAATATAAATAATAGGTAAAAATGTAAACCTGGGTGGCCGAGTTTTAGAATGTAATTTTTTCCTTTTGGTTATTTGATTGTGGTTTGAGAGTGTGAGTGCCTCTATTTTTTGGTTGGACAAATGTGGGTTATGTTTCCACTTTTATTCTTTCAGCTTTTATTAATAATACGGACTCCCCAAAATCCAGATTATATATTAAAAAAAAAGATAGAATTGTTAAATATGACATAATACCTATATCTTAGAGGGGAAAAACATTTAATACAAGCCAATATGTATTGGATATAGTATTGGTTCTGAACTAGCCAATACCTATTCCAATACTGTGAACTAAAAGAGTGGGATCCCATTCACCCTAGGGCTTAGGTGATGAAATACTTTCACCTAGATTTTGGAATGCCCTATTTTATTAGGGAGAAAGAACTCTGTCGGTTTGGCGTTGCCTATCTTGGTGTGCATGAACACCTTTAGCACACGAGATGAGGGGTAATAAGGTCTTTTCATGCATGCCTGTGTTTGAGCATAGACATTAGTCTCAACACTAGACCGGTAATATTTTTTCTCCCATTTTATTATTAGGAGAGAATTACTATACTAGTGTGGGGCCAATGAAAGCCCATATATAGGATGAATTTATAACTTGCATGAGGGGCAGAATGATCATTTTCCTCCACTATGTTTTTGGGCATAAACCAAACTGAACGACGCACGACAATCGACGTAATAATCGTAAAAGATGGAGGCTAATAATAACTTCAAATCTCGGGGACATATAAATGAAAAAGATCGTGAATAATGTTTAATCATATTTCCTTAAATACCCCTAGATGCTTCTTTCTACCGTTTGATTTGTTTGGGTGAGGTCCTTACCAAAAAAAAAATTTGTTTGGGTGAGGTGGCATTGGTAAGCATCACCCGCCGGTGATCGAAAATAAATTCCAGTAACCGTTCAAGTTAGAGATTATAGAATAATGCCCCATTAAAGAGAAAAGTCAGTCTTCGGATGTTCCAACTTCCCATGTTCCTTACTGTGGAATGGAAAATGAAGTGGGGCCCACACACGGCCAGCTGTCCTCTTTCCGTATAGGCCAGGCTGTCCTTTCGGGCAGGGCAGTCTGCCCGAGGAGCGAGGATTATTCTTCTTCACACGGGCCTCCATATATAAATACTTCTTCCGCCTCCTTCTCACCACCTTTATCTCCTCACCTCAACCGGACTCGCTCAGAAATCCATCGGCGAAGTCCTTCTTCTTCTCTCTCTCTGTCTCTCTACCTTTCTCTCTTTTCAGAAGCAAAAAAAGGAGACATGGAAGGTTTCAGCCGCAAAGCTTCGTTCGTGACTCTTATGGCGGTCGTCCTCGCCGTCTTCTCCTTCATTGGAGATGCCATCGCTGCTGAAGCTCCGGCTCCAAGTCCTACTTCAGGTGTCGGACTCGGTGCCGTATCTCCCTCGCTCGCCGCTGCTTTCCTCGTCTCTTTCCTCGCATTCATGCTTGGATCCTTCAACCGATGAACGATTTGAAGATCTCGTATGTCTCTTAGAGTTGTTTTCTACTATTTCATCTTTTAACTACTCTGAGACTACGAATTTTCTTATGGAGTTTGTTACTTTGGGATTTTATACGATTCGATTCCTTGTGCTTCAGACTGTTTTCATGTTTTTTAGTAGGTATATTTCTTTTTCTTTCTGCATTTTTCAGATTGTTAATCTACTGTAGATCGGAGGATGTTGATCTATCTTTCGTGAAGGAAAACCTCTGGTTCTGCTGTAATTTCGACATCTGATGAATGCCTGGGGTTTTATATGGTTACAGTAGGGAATAAGATTTCATAGGTGGATGGGATTGGAATGGATTTCTTTACGCCGTGTATTGAGAGCCTTTTGATACTGATATAATAGATAATATTCTTCCATAAATCTTTGTCTCTTATTTATTCTTTGATTGTGATCATCGTCAGTGAGAATCACTCTTTTCTTTCACAGAATTAATTTGTTGCTTAGTGTTTACGCATTTTCTTTCTTTTAATTCCATACGAACATTCGTTGCAACTTGCTGCAGCTAATAATTTGAGAGAAGAAAATCTGTAAGAACGAGCATGATTGTTCAATCTTTTAAGCGGTTTTCAATTTTCTTATTCCCTTTACAGGTGTTTTGATCCTTATCATTACCTTTTACCATCAACTTTACCCTAGGTTCTCTCTCTCTCTTTCTCTTTCTCAATTGGTGATTTCGTTTGCCTTTTGAACCACTAAGTCCAACCCAACATGGCCACCACTTGGAGCCGAAATGGATTTCGCTCTGTGAATGATACTTTCTATGATACAAGAGGGTCATCAAAAGAAGAAAGACCCTTTGGAATTTAGAATTATTGCTAATTAGAAAGTTTCGAATCGTCCACTCATAGTTGATTATTGCTAATTAGAACGTTTAAATCGTCCACTCAATTATACCATGGACTGTCATCATTCTCCTAACATGGAAGGAAAAATGCATGTCCATACCGTATCGGTATTTGTCATGGTTAATATCAATACAAATCGGCCAAATCAGCATATATGATACCAAGACCTAAAACCATGACATCACAAGAATCTTGACAATGTCTCTTTTATTAACAACAAGTATCCATGCGTTTGGCTTGACTAGTCCTTGAAGTTCATCTTGACAATCACATGGATCCGGTCATATCAAAGTTAAATGAGAATCATTTAATTTTCATCGAAAATAACATTAGAAGACAAAAGGAGTCAAATTCAAAACTGCAAACGAAAATCCCTTACCAATTCAGACTACTCCCTTGAGATTAATCTTGATAATGCTCAATTGACTAATATTTAAAATATACTTTTCATTTTCCTACCCTCTTTTGATTGCATTTGCAAATTGCAATGTCCCGTCTAGACTTGTTGAACTTAGCCACGTCTTCTTTATATTTTTTTTTCTTCTGGTAAATGTCTTTTTCATACTGGCGAAGATGGTTGGGTAGTGTGTCTCCCAATTTTAGTGGCCCTATACTTCATGATATCATTCATGTGGCGGTATATGTAGTCATGTAGTTTCTCATTCATTTTTAAGGAAGGAAACAACATGACTGATTCCTTCTTTAAGAAAGGTCGGTCTTTAATTTGTAGGATTGATTGATCTATATTCACTTTATGGATTCTAGATCTTTGTAATTCGGAAGCCATGTGTTCAACACGTTCTCATAAACAAATTTCTTGGTCTTTTGACATAACTTTTTTCGGTTTCCTAACAAACAACTTACTAAAAGATTTCCTTTCTATATTTTTATTTCAATTATAATTTACTTTTCCTCACCTGTAACCAAACAAGGTCTTAGTATTCTTTGTAGGTGAAAAATATGAGACCCAATAACAGTTGGGTTTTCTTGTATGTTTTATGCTCCTCTTGTAACATTCGGATCCTATTCATTTGTCATATTTTGTTCGATAAAGAAGACATGTTCTAGATTAACTACATATCAAATTTTATAGTTTAATTGGATTAAATACCCTTTTTATATAAACATGCATTCCATCTATCTCGATGCATACACACTAATACTTCTAAAATTTACTCTACATTCTCTCAACTTTAAATGGTAATTACTAGATTTGCCTAGTTATTTCTTGAAACGTCGGCATTCCATTGTTACATGGATTGCATAATTTAAAGGCCATCAAATGATGTGTAATTCAATTTTCTCCACTTTCTTTGCCAAATGGAGTCTCCATTAGGCAAGATCTAGAGACTTCCACATTGAAAGAAGTGAGTGGAGTTTGATCACAATGACAAGTAAATATTTCGTTTCTATTCTAGCCAAACTTAAAACTTACATATTAATTAGCTCATTTCTATGCAGAGACATATCTCTTTCAAATTTCTTTTGGATGAAAGAAAAGGAGACCATTTATCCTCCAAGCTCTAATCCCACCAAAGGCTCTTCCATACATTTAACCAAAGGGAACCAATGGAGACATTGGTTGCAGTAATATAAAGGAGGATAAAGGATCCAAAAATTAATTTTCAGGAAAGATATGCAATCAGTTTCATATATTTTTAGGGTAAGGGATCACCAGACTGCCGGTGTGGAATGAAACCCATCATATCAAACGATTAAAATTGTGAGAGGAGAAGTCTTACGATTCATATATGGAGGGTCCTCATATCAAAGAGGAGAGAGAGTACGTGTGAGATAAGGGCAGAAGACTTTGTGTAGCCATCATTTTCCAATACTTTGAATTATCAGTTTGCACCCATTATCAAGGGGGAGGGGATTGTGAATGAATGAAATGGGTTTTGTGTCTCACTTTTTCTTTTAAGAGATTTTTTGGGTAAGTCATTTTAAAGAAAGTTTCTCGCCACTAAAGGAGGAAGAGAAAATCTATTCATATAACATGATGTTGACCCTGTGACTGTGACTGGACTCTTAAAGGGCAGTTTCATCATTAAACTTCCACCTTCTAATGAATTTAATAAGAAAATATATTTTCCATTTCAATTCAATGCTCTAGTGTAGTGGATTTGTCATCTTTGGATTTTTATGTTTTAGAATAATTTAGAACAAAAAAGTGTTCAATTTGTATGTGATTCCCACAAGTGGTCCTTTACACACACATGCGCACACGAGAGAGAGAGAAGAGATGGTCTGCTTATACTTGTCTTTTCATAAAGAAATGAAAATTACAAACAATTACATAATACTAGGATTTATTTTGTTAGAGAAGATTGCTTATGTCTAAGGTGAGATTTCGCTTCACAATTAATTTAAAATAGGGTTACAAGTTATAACTGCTCATCTTTATACCTTTCTCAAATTACAGAGAATACCTTGGATCCCTCAAATTTTTAACAAACCTTTAGAATAAACCCACAAACCCATTCAGAAGAATTCAAGACATTGTATCCCCAACATCTCTTGCCGCTCTTGCATGATGCCCTGGCCGCATTGGTGCTGCCATGCTAGCATGCGGCCTATCTCTCTTTTTTCCATGTTAAAGCCAAAATCACACCATACCAAAAATAAATTATTTAATATTATTGGAGTTTGTCTTATGGGGGATGTGCCCCTTACCTTGGAACCGCTGTTGTGTCAAAAATTAGTTAAGAAAAAGATACGGGACAATATGCTTTGTCATGTTTGTTTGAAGTCAGGAATATGGGAAGCACTTTACCGATAAAAAAAAAAGAAGAAACTCTCTTTTTATCTCAGGCAAATGTTAGTCAAGTCTATGCTAAAAACAATTCCTACATATTGGATGTTATACTTCGATTTTCATCTCTATTTGTAAGCAATTGGACTCTATTAGTGCTAGATTTTAGAGAAGAGTAGATAAGGAGTGTAAGAGTTGATCCTTGGTGTCTTGAAAAACTCTATGTTTACCTAAATATTCGGGGAATCGGAATTTAGAAGTAGTTTTGTACATAATAGCGCTCTCTTAAATTAAGCTTGGTTGGCGTTTATTAACCTATACTCAGGAGTTGTGGCCTCAAATTTTAAAAGCTTAGTATTATTCTTCCTCTAATCTCTTGGTCTCTCATTTGGGATAGGTAATGCCCGGTCCAGATTTAGATTGCCCCCAGGGGTTGGCTGGAGAGAGATCAGCCACTGTTTTGTGTTTGTCTTTCTCCTATTTTCTATTTTCTCTCCCCTGTTTTTTCTTTCTATCTCTTGTTTTGTGTGTGTCTCTCTCTCTCTTCACAGGTCCTTCTCCAGCCACCCCTCAACTGGAGAGGATCTGAATCCTATCCTCTTTCTTAAACAATTATTATGCCAAAAGGTGCTTATCTATCCTCACATTTCTGTCTGGTGTGAGCCTTGTGTTCCTGCTTTTATGGATTATAGAGTGCCTTGTGATCTTAGGCTTTGTAGTAATGTTTCTTCTGTCAAAGATATAGGTGATCAATGGAATTTTGATAAAGGTAGGTTCCTTTTCTCCCTCCCTACATAGCTAAAGCTATTCTTGAAACTCCACTAGGTGATACTACTGTTAATGATGGTTGGTTTTGTCCTTTATCCCCAAATGAGGTATTATCTAGCCGCTTTGGTGCTTAATTTTTTCCTTGAACGTAATCTAAAATCTAGGTTTTATCATAGTAAAAATATGCTCTGGAAGACAATTTGGAGGCACTCATAATATTTTTGTGGAGAGTTTTGGTCCATAATATTGGTACTAAAGACAAACTTGCTTAAGTAGTACATATTGAAACTGCATTTCTATTATGTGAAGTCTAAAAGATATTATGGCATTTATTTTTAGGATACATTGGACTGTCCCATCATTCAGCCACGGATGAAGGAAAACTTTATCTTTATTTTGATTTTGCTCTTTGCTAAGCATTATCTAATTGGCGAGACAACAGAGGTTACGTAAAGAGTTCCTCCGGTCTTATTCTGAGTTGAATTTAGTTAAAAACTTCATTTTGTCTCCAGTTTTGTTATTATCACCATGTACTTTCTTTAAAATTTAAAAAATAAATGTGTTTCGAGTAATAAACCCTCTCGTGCTTTATTAATTAATGCTATCTATAAATGGGTGATTGATCTTATCTTCTAATAGAAGTGTCTCTTACCATTCGTGCTATATGCCTTTTTTGGACTATCCAAGTAACTGAAAAGGGGGAACCGGAAAGTAGTTCAGATTGACAACTTTGATTTGGTTAATCTGCTGAATCAGGGTAATCAAAAGGGCTGGCCATGGGACTTATAAGAACTTACAATTTTCTCTTTTTTTTTTTTTTTTTTTTTTATCTTTTATTTTGAGATGAATGTAAATATTTATTTAAAGTCTTTTGATATTACTTCAGGAGCTACTAGAGCAGCAGGTAGGGCTGCTAGTTTAAATTCATCAAGTGAACTCACAGATAAAAACTGCTGAACATAGTTTTCTCTTAGCTTAATATTTTGTTTTCCAACCAAAATAAATAAATAAACCACTCCATACCATTAGTAAGGGAATAAAAATTGTATAAGTGCATTTTTTGACAAAGTCAATGATGCCCATCATAAACTGTGCTAAATAGGTGATAGGAAAATAAAAAAATATTTTCTAATAACTGATTGGAGGCCATGACACCTGAGGCATTAACATCCATAATCCATTAGAATAGAATAAAAGAAGAAAAGCATTTAGCTTGTGAAGTAGGTGGGAGGCCTCAATCCTGTACAGTCAACTTTTGAACACTGCCCAACTTCTATCCAAAATATAAATATTTCAAATGGATCTATAATTTGTATCATATCACAACCTGTTACTGATGCACTTGTCAATGATTTACACACATAAGCAGATCAGTTTAAATTACTGAAACAGGAAAAATGTTTTTTAACTGCTGCAGATATGTGGCACCAAAAGTCAGGAACATGAGATGTAACTGCACCCATTGATAATACAAGAATTGCCTCACAATTCATCATGGACCTTCCCCTCTTCTAACTGAGACTTGGATTGGAATTCAAGAAGGTACCTTGTAGCCAAAGATGCATGCAGTGCTGCACCATAAGGAAGTGCATCCTCATTGATTGTGAAATAAGGGGAGTGACTAGATGCAAGAGGTCCACGTGTCTCGTTCTTCATGCCAAGGAAGTAGTAGTAACCAGGTATGACCTCTGAGAAAAATGCAAAGTCCTCTGATCCCATCAATGGGGGCATGACTTTCAGGTTGTGCACACCAAGCATATCCCCAGCGACCTTCCGATAATGCTCATGCAGGTCTTCATCGTTTACTGTTGCAGGAAAAAAGGGCTTCTTGCCTGAAAGGAAATCAACACTTGCACTACACCTTTGCACTGCAGCTTGTCCTGTGATAACCTGTCATTTGCATTTTAAAAAGCATAAGTCACCATGACAAGCTGTTTATAAATGTCTAAATGTATAAATGTAGACATTTCATTGCTAATTTTCTCTACCTCCTCAATTCTTTGCTTGAGTTGCATAAAGCTTTCTTTTGAAAAAGCTCGGAAGGTGCCACCAATTGTTACAGCATCTGGAATAACATTAAATGCGCCACCTCCTTGGAACTTTGCGACTGTAACTACCTGCAAGTACATCAAGACCAAGTTCATATGGAAGGTTTTCTACACGGGCACCACAGAGGGAGATTTGGGCAACTCTTATTTATGCCATGTCGAAGACTAAGACTCTGTTCGGTATGCATTCTTGGAATAAATTCTGGATCTAGAACGCTTAAGCTGTGTTTGGTATGCATTCTGTATCTAGAATGCCAAGGCTGTGTTTGGTATGCATTCTGGGTCTAGAACGCATTCTGAAGTGAGAATATAGAGAATAATCAGGCATCAGAAAGCATTATAGATCCCAAATCTACTCCGAGAATGCATACCAAACACAGCTTAAATCAACCCACAGTCAGACATCCGGGTACCTCTATTTGTGACAAGTAGAAGACTGAGCCAGTCCCTCCATCAGTTACCAGGTCAACCCTTGGATTAATGACACGTCAAATTTTGATAGCCGTCTCAACCCTATGGCTCACCATGTGGAGAATTTTTCTCATATTTTTAACTGTTAAAACCATGTCTGTTTTGGCATTCCAACCTTCAGGTAGACAAGCAATTATGTTGGTTGGTGATCTGTCAAATCTTGAATTTTAATCCAACCTTATGAACCATCATTTATCATATATTTTTCCAACTGTTCAAATGTTAACTAAAAATGATTTTGAATTGTGTCATGAGATTCAATGCTTTTGGGAAGAAATTTAGAACATGAATGGAGAGGCTGACATCATCTTGAATAATATTGGCTGCTTTAATTAGAATAATAACAAAATCTAAACTATTCTTGCATTTGAGATTAAAATAAATAAATAAATAAATAAATTGCAACATTAAAACGGGACAAAACCATACTTGTGAATCCAGAGGATCAGCTTCACGTGAAACAAGATGCTGCAAGCTAACAATCACATTAGAGGCTGCCAAAATTGGGTCTATTGTATGCTGAGGGATGGCTGCATGACCCCCTTTTCCACTTATTACTGCCTCAAAGAAGCCACTTCCAGCCATTGTAGGGCCAGGCCTGGAAGCCACTTGACCAATTGGTACATCAGTGGCTACATGGAGCCCAAAGATAACATCAACATTCTCCAATGCTCCAGCCTCGACCATTTTCTGCGCTCCCCCACCACCTTCCTCTGCTGGTTGGAAAAGAAGAACAACAGTTCCCTGCTCAAAACACAAAATAATAATTCAATAATAAACCAGTGACAAAAGATCAATTATTAATCCAAACATTCTGCTGGAATATTCTTTTCCTTGACACATCCACAATATTCATTTGATTTTCGAACTCAATTCCAGGCACCAATGCACAAAATAATAAAGTCAATACAAAGAATGCAGATTCTTCCACTCCCTAAGTTTGCATAGAGATTCTATACAAATAATACAGATTCTTCCATTCCCTACTCAGCATGCAGAGTTAAGTCAAAACCTCAGGGCTGTAAACTTCCATGATGCCCAACAGTAAAATATCTCAAAAGGAATGTTGCTATGCATCCAGATGTCATCTGAAACACATGGTTAGGTAGGAGGATCGTTGTCCCATCCACCAATGCATATCTAAATTTTAATGAAGAGAGATGAAAATAAAAAATTGCTATATCTGAAACTTGGAGAAAGGAGTGGAAATCAATGACTATTACATGACTGCAACAGTGTTATGTAAGTCAATCCACAATGTGCACTTTGGTTTCAACTCTGATTCTCAATGCAGGCTGAGAATTAGAAGGCATCATGACGTATACAAGCGGATTCAATTTTGGAGGCCAATTCTTGGGATCAGCCAGAATTGAGAATTGACCTTCAGCCCAATTCTTCATTTCTAAGGCACACATAAAGCAGCAACTTTGGAGTAGTGAAATTGCAATTCTCGCCAATTCTGCACTAAGGGCTTCAAAGACCATGCATCACATGCACTTCAGTAGAGGGCATTCTTGTCATTTTGCGGTTAACATAAGAAACAGGAACAAATGGAGGGGGGGGGGGAGGGGTTTTTGCCATCAACCGAAGGTGAGGAGAAGAACTGGAGACGCAGATAGTGCATCCAAACGTAAGTATCCAATTCCAAAACTTGGAGACAATTATAATTATACAAATTTCCCAGAAATTGGAAGAATTGAGAATTAGAATTGGATTCAAATGTGCTCAAAGACTGAATAACAAAGCATCCAAATTTTGAGAATTTCAAGAAGCAGTTCAGCAAAAAATAAGTTTTGAGTCATGTTGAGCTGCACAATTTTAAAAAAGTTACTTCTTGCCATTTTTGTTTTAAAAAAAAATTACTAAAAATTATTTAAAATAAAATAATCTCTTCTGTGCCCTTTAAGTATCCCTCTCCCCTAAACAAAGATTTTATTGATGAAGAAACAAAGGCCAGTATAATCAGTGAAAGCAGAACAAAATAAGACCATCATCATAGAGAATCTTTACCCAATTCTCAGTTATGACCTGAGAAGTTGGAGCCTTTAAAGTCAAGAAGAATGGAGGTCCAAACAAATACTTCACTACCTTAGCAAATGGAGAAGTTTTATTGTCAAAATCCTATCACACTCCTACCAATGAAAACAAAATTAATTAGGAAAATAATCATATTAAAGAATCCTTTCCCAGTTGCTGGTTAGGGCCTCGAGAACTTGATGTCTTTCCAATCAACAAGAATTGAGATCCAAACAAAGTGCAAGAACTTCACTTTCTCATCCACTTTACCTAGTAGAGTAGAGAGGTTTTACCATAAAAAGACTATTGGACCTCTTCCACATACTCCAGGTTGAACGTATGCAAATGGCACCAAGTTTTTCTCCTCGTTTCCTAAGGTCTATTTACAAAAATCTATTAGCATCAACAACCAGCAGGAACACTCCAATTTTAACAAGCCACTGCAAGACAACAGAAAAATACCAGATTTCTTGGTGGAAGGGCAGCAGAGAAGCAAATGGAGAAGAAACTCCACATCTGACATGCAGTAAAAGTATATAACAAGGATATTGTGTACTCTCAAAATCAAGCAACCAACCATCAAAACATTGCCTCATATACTGTTCACATAAAAGACTTCATACGCAGAGTTCAGAAGGGGAGGTTGTGCATTAACCAATACCAGGAAGCAATTCCCAGCTATGGATTCAAGAGACATCTCAGGAATTGATCTCTTTAAATCTATCAATCACTTGGATGTATTTTATTTTTATATTTGCAATTTATGCTGATAAAGGCCTCTGTTGAAAACTATACAAAAGGCCCCAAAAGACACAAAAACATTACCATCCAAAAACAATGAGCCAATGTAGTTCAAAGTCAGCAACACTACTCAATTTAAATTCTTTGCAGTTTGAAACCAAAATATAACCAACCCTTCCCTTGGACAACATAGTACCATCCAATGTTTTGTTTTCAAGAAATCTGGTAAAAAAATGTTGACCTTCATATTTGAATTTGTTTTCATGATCACTTCATCCGTGTAATGGAACAATTGCTGCCAACCCAGCCACTGAACTGGAAGAACCCATTTGGCACCTTTCATAGATCAACAAACTTATGGTATTTTTAGAACATCACGCTATACCATTCATGCCAATACCAACATAATTTTCTTAGCATGTCTACATACACATCCAAGTAATCATTTTAAGAGTTTGTCAGGACATCCATTTTGTTTAAACTAGCTAAGGTGAACTGCACTTATGTAAGGACAGTTTTTGGCTCAAGTATGCAGATTAGAAATTAATCATATACAACAACAACCTTATCCCAACTTAATGGGGTCGGTTACACGGGGATTCCAAGCAAGGACGAGCGCAAGGATCCATGCAAAAAGATTGACGGGTTATGGCTAATTATAATAAGTGCCGACTGTTGATCTGACACATCACTACAAGTCAGCCAACGCTTATAACGACAGACTATAATAAGGTACCTAATAATTAGAAGAAGAGTAGTTTCAAAAGTTTATTCTAGTTCATTTACTTCAAATTGTGATGGGACTTGGAAGACAACTATCAAAAGCAGTAAACTAGATTGATTATCCTGAGGGAGTAACAACTTTTTTTTATTTTTTTTCCTTTTGGATGGGACAAGTTTTTCGTAATAGGGGACTTATCCGGAAAAAAAAATTATATAATATGAGAATAAACAGGAGGAAAGTCTGGAAAATGTTCAAGCACAAAAATATGTTTTCCCAACTCAAGAATGATTCCTTTTCTTTTATTGACATCCAACCATAGCCTTATTAACATTCCAAAAATTCCATTCAAGTTTTCACCAAAACAATTCTGAGTTATTCCCTGAATATCAAAATAACAAGATGAGAACACAAAGGTTACAATCAAATATAAATAAAGGGTTGTCATGTGTATGTATATTAAGGAAAAGGGAAAAGGGTCAGTTTTTACCCTTTGTTACCTTGGATGAATCAAGCATAGCCTATATACCGGTGGAACTTATGTTATTGTATTGTTCTCAAAATCATATGATATGGAATATTCTCACAAGCTAGCCATAAGCAATTAGGTATAGATGCAACGCTAACATTAGAGTGAAAGATAAGAAGGCCCACACTATGGCAAATTCATAACTTCCAAACAGTGAGCAAGAACATGACATCAGACAACCCCATGATTAACCCATATAAAATGTGAGCATACTACCATTTCTTTTCCTTGGATTCCTGTCGAAAGGCATACTGAACCAGGTAGGCTATTTCCACTTGCAGTGTCTGACTCCTATCCTCTTGAAAACTCTTCATTAAATTTTATGTGCAAAAGTATTATATATATATACAAACCTGATCTAAGTAAGATGCGGTCAACAACATCAGCTATCTGTCTTCCCCATTTCTTTCCTTATTTCATCTTTCTTAAGCTTAATAAAGGGATGCAGTGAACAAAACTCTCAATATGATGATCCCTCACTTGCACACACACGCAAAAGCAAAGATCTTTTTTTTTGGGGACAAAACACAAGCAAAGAGATTGAAGGGCACAATTCCCCCCTGGGACAAATAAATTCAACTTATGAAATATTACTAACATTAAAGAGTTTTATTGATGAAGATTATGACTTCTAACCCATATTGATCGGAGGTCAAAGACCCCTGAATCAATTTCTAAAGCAGGACACTGGGAAACAACCAATACGAGAAACAAATAAAAGAGAAACATGATGGATCAGCCGATAAGCATGTAAGAGAAACAGACCTGCAAATTATCGCGATACTCTTGAAGGATTTTAGCGGCACCTAAAAGTATGGCAACATGGGCATCATGCCCACAAGCGTGCATCTTCCCAGGGACTTTACTCTTGTGCTCCCACTCCACACTTTCCTATATCATCACAGTAAAACCCAAGTAAGCAACTTCATAGAACATTTTGTGAAAAAATCTCCCGCAAACTAGCTAGAAAAATCAAATCTTAGTGACCCAGAGAACAAAATAATCGATTCCCATACCCAGAAATGCATTGACCTCATCCTCAGAACCATATTAATTTTCAAAGAAAATAGAGAAAAATAAAATTTCGAGTCAATCTGATTCTGACCTGCATAGCAAGAGCATCCATATCTGCTCTTATTGCAACGAACGGTGGTTTACCGGACCCGATATAGCCGATGATGCCAGTAACTGCAACTGGGTATTTGTAAGGGATGCCCATCTTATCAAGTTCATCTCTGATAAGCTTACTGGTCCCAAATTCCTCATACCCAAGTTCTGGGTTCTCGTGTATTTTCCTCCTAATACCTACCATCCAGTCCACAAGCTCCGGTGTTTTGGCACGATTGAGAAAACTCACAGGTATATCGGCTAGTTCTGTCGTCAAGAAGAATTTGACAAAGTGGGTATTGTCCCAAACAAGTGAAGGAAGAAAAACAGAGAAACCCATTTACAGAAAACCATGGTTTCCTCTTCCTCCTTCTCTCTCTCTCTCTCTCTGCTAGTTAGCAACTGAGCTTGAAGTAGGTAATGGGTTTTGTTTGCGACTTCGCGGGGAATATAGTGAGCAAATTGAAGGGACGGGAGGACGGGTCTACTTCGAAGAAACTTACCGGGAACTGGGAAGCCCTATAGATTCACAGAGCGAAACAATTGCACGTGGCTGTGCCAGTTGGTTTGTCACGGACTCGTAGCAAATGGATGTGGTGTGCGCTCTATCTCTCCCTCTCCTTCCTTCCTTGACAAGTGCAGTCTCTTTCAGAGTATGGTCCGGATTTTGGGAATCAAGGGGCAACCGGGTGGGTAATGATTCAATTCAAGCCGCCTAATCAATGGCCATGAAGCTGACGGGGATACAACCCCATCACACACATGTGACAAATGAATTGCTGTCCTATCCAGCTTGAGATCGCCTCAACTTAGATATGGGGATGTCGTAGAACAACCCAAGGTCCATGTCCAAAGCCATTGACCCCCAAGGCCCCAACCCTTTCCTGTTTCCACTACCTTGAGGTGATTATTTCAAACGGACAATAATGGTAAGGATGATTAAACTCTTTGTGGAGATCTTCTGATGGGTATTACCCTTTGTTTTTCTTTTTCTTTTTCCTTTTTTTCCGTTTTTTGGTAATATTCTTTGATGGGTATGATTGCATAACATATAGACAAATAATAGGTAGGCTATAGGGTAGGCTATTCAAGTGAAAAGTATTCCCCCACAAAAATTCCTTGTCTACCATAGTGGTGTTGGCAAAATTAGAACGAGGTGTATTATGACATGACACATACCATAAGGAGAGTAATAATAAGTCTAAATTCCTGAGTGAAATCAAAGATTTTAATTCAGTTTGGTATCGATATTTCATATGATATCGATTTACTACATTGCATGTATATCCTATCCTGATAAATTAATCGAAATCGGTATAAAATTCTCATATCGATATCATATCAAATTTATCAATCGTTTCAATATTTGGTATAATATCGGTATATGATATGGTGTGTTTTTTTATATCATACATTATACTGATATCATACCAAATATTGGTTCAGTATTTATACCCCATCCTGATACTCAAATTTAATTTCCGATTTGATACCGGCAATTCAATATAGTATCAAGTTCGGTATTTGATTTAAGTACACATTGACACCCTTAGATGGAATGTATAATCCTTGATGTCAAGCATATGATAAATCCTTTACTGCTATCCAAAAATAAAATATATATATATATATATATATATAAATCTTTTATTCTAGAAATTTTAAAGGTCCGTAAGTAATGGATATTTTCAATAGTCCTAGGTATCAATATTAGTATCGATATCAATATCATAACGGCTATATCACATTGATAACACTAGTATCCGATATAGATACAATAGCATACAGTGGTAGCGGTATTAGGGATCGTAGAATGGTCTAAGAATCAAGATATCTATATTTTAAAAAGCAAAACAGTCCAATCTATATAGGTACTATCAATTCATATCAATTTCTGTTGTGACTGATATCAATACTTGATCGTTACCATTTCAATGGTATTAGAACATCAGACCACAAAAAACAAAAAACCATAAACCATTGTATCAGTTTTTGAAGTGCAAAATGGTCCAATTAGGCCCGCTATGGCTAATCGGTATCGATATCCACAATGATGGATAACAATGTTTACATCGTATTGAAACCCTAATGTTAGCAAGTAAGGGTGAAACAGGGCTGGGTTTCTTAGAACCCAAACCCAATCCTATGTCCTCAAAATTCAACCCAAACCAAACCCAACCCTATTGGGTTCATGTTCAGACCCAACATTGCTGGGTTCATACCAACCCAACCCAACCCAACCCTAATTGACACTGTCAGGGCCAGGTTGGGTTGGGTTTGGTCGGGCTGAGCTAAGTTGGGTTAACCTTGACTTCTGCAATTGTTGGATTAACCTTGATTGACCTGTTTTTGCCATTCATATCTTATACAATAAAAATTATAGAAAATGAAATACTAATAGGAGCCTTAAATTCTAATATAAAAATTCAGGATTAAATGTTGGGCGGGTTGGGTCTGGTTGGGGTTTTCAATCCCAACTCGTCCTCAAGATAAAAAAATTGGCTCAAGCCCTATTTGGGCTCAAGGCAGGCTAGGACAGGTTCGGGTTGTCAGATCCAAACTTTCACACCTATCAGTAAGTCTAGATCAGCTCCTCATGTGGGAGATTAAAGTTACCCTCTCCAGATAAGATTCCACCGCCAAAAGAATATTCAAACCATAAATCAGAGCATTTAATATACCATTGACTTGTAATCCAATACCCCATGTACAATAGAATCCCATGTAACCACATTGGGAGAGGATCATCTCATCATGAAATCTTTGGAATCCTTCTATCCAAAACAGGTGGGCCTCATCTAATATGCCATGAGACAAGCCGCCTTGTTAAGTGTATCTATGCACACCATTATAAAAAAAATTATCCCTTACATAGATATGCCTGGATACTTCTTCCCACCATATCAGAGGTCCTACCAAGGTCATCGGAACATGATCTTAGAATAACCTATCTTAGAAAAGTTAACAAAATACCAAATGGAAAAGAGTATTCCATCAAGGGGAAAAGAACATTACCTCATAATGTCGACTTGCACCCGGCAGAAAAGGGTGAAATGATAACTCCACCATATAAAGTACAAAATATCTACCGCTATTCATATTCATGTGCATTCAATCCCAGCATTAATATAAGACCATGCGACTAAGTAACATTCTTATTCTCTTCCATCAATGTACAATGACACATTATAAAGTATCACATCTCCATTTGTAAAGCAAGGCGTTTTAGATTGGATAGGTTCTATGAATCTGCCTCTCTCATGGATTTCTTAACAAAAAAAAAATCTTATTGGATGCCTTAACAACGAATATATAATAAACTAATAGAGTGGTTTAATTCATTACCCAAAAAAAAAGATGATGTGGATAGCATAATACACAATGTCGCTGTTGGATGGCAGATTATGGGGCCCTTATTGGAAGTCCTCTGATATTAAACAAGTCCTCCTTGCCAAAAAAATTTAAAAAATAAAATAAAAAGAATAAAATAATAATAATAATAAATAATTTTTTTTGTAAATAAAAATAATATTAAACAAGTCTTTTTATATTTGTTGTATATTTTTTGAGGCAAAAGTTTCTCTTGACCAAAATATATAAAATGTAATTAAGTCATTTTGATTGTTGAATATATATAGGGAATGGTTTTATTACCGGTGGTTTTAAATTGGCCAATTGTAAAATTTTTAAGCTCGAAATCGAGAGCAACTGGGAACCAAGTGCTTTATAACACAAGGTTTTACCTCATTTATGAACACCCGTTTTTGGTAGTTATTGGTTTTATATACTTTAGTTAGCCATTTGGCTAATCACATTACAGCAAAGAATCTTGAGTTTTACTTGTTCACGAAAATTTATCCCTCCCAACCTACCCTGTAACAGAAACAGCCGCTCACTGCCTATTTATGTAGACGTGTCATTTGAGAGTGATACGGCCAAATTGATTGCCCCATAGGGTAAGGACACGTGTCGCCCATCGATAGAGGTCGAAGGACTCGACCACAACCGCGTAAAGAGAATATTCCCCACGAAAGGACAAGACGTATCCGAGTAGGACTCGAAAAGGAAAGGAGACGGACCTGAAGAGGACTCCTCCAAGGAAAAGAGAAACCCTAAACCCTAAGGGCTATAAGAGAGGGCCGGAGAGGAGGAAAAAGGTAAGCATCAAAACCCACACCATTACTCCTCTAAAAAAACTGTGCGGCCGATCTCAAACTTGAGCGTCGGAGGACTAACCCCGGACAAAGCTCCGAGCCTCTGCCTTCTGTGCTTGTGCAGGATCAGCTCATACGGATTTTCGACAGCAACAGAGAGAAACTTCACTCATCTTTGTATTGCAATATTAAATTTACCTTTTTTTCACAACCCACGTAAAGAAGGTTTCCTATGTAAGCCACTTAATACTTTCCCTTATTTATTAAGAAAAAAAGGAAGTGTTTCCTATGAGGAAGTGTGAGTGTGTGACCCCAGCACAAGTGCAAGAGTCAATGGGAGAGTGCACGGATTATTATCGCATTTCATGAGGGGCGAGTTGATCATTTTTCCCCATTTGTCTAGATTCAGCCCCTATACTTTCCCTACATTTTCCCTTAAAAAAAAATTGGGAGTTGGTGTAATTGGTCCAACCGTTATGCCTAGAAAAAAAAAAAAAAGAAAAGTAACGGGTCCAACAATTGAAAAAACCTTCATGCAACCCCAACATGGGAATTCTCCTGAATGTCCACTTTGTTTTGCCATATATGACAAGGTGATGTGACAATTTCAACTATTGAATAGGTCAAAATCCAAATTGGTCACGTGTCAAATGTAAGACCCAAATTCAATACATGTATTCCTTGCAATATAGGTATACCCTCCATGTATGACTACGTACCTTATTGATCATTCTAGATATTTCAAGTTTTTGTTTCACCACCTGATGTCATGATCTGCTCAGACCGGGGTAAAACTTTGCCCATGTGGTCAAAGAACCCTGGATCTACTTGTTCACAAAAAATTGAGTCGCATTGACATGTCATGTGATAGATATACTTGATTTCTATCGATTTTGATTTGGATCACATTAGAATGGATTACGATCCCAAAACCCTAGGATTGACTCTTTGAATCTGAAAACACAGCGATTTGATCTTCCAAATACTCTAAATTCAGCCATTTTAAACTAGCTGGAATTAAGATCAGTCATACCCGATTCCAAAATTTTCAAACTGCGCTTTCATCTTTATCTACCAAATTCAATGTATGAAACACTTGTTTTCTAGATTCAACATTTAGAAACATGTTAGTCAAAATTTGATGTGAATTGATATAATCTTGGGTTCTTTGATCAAACTACTAACCCATGCCACCCAATTTAAGTTGTCTGGGTTGAATCGTATCGAACAGATCTTCCTTCTTTCCTTAATTAATTCTTATATGATTTTATCCTTAGATCATACATGTGGATCCAGACTAGGAATTAGTCAAGACTAATACCATTTCGATCCAACCAATACAGAATGTTCCGTTCCTTTTTTTAGAATCATGACCCCACCATTGAATATGAATTAAACACCCAAATCAAATTTCTCTTTACAGATGAAACCAAGAGTTGTCATTACATCAGGATCAGATAGCTACAGGCTATGTATATCCTTTTCTTGATTAAACAAGAAACATTAATCAATGGAACAATCAAATACATAGAGCACCTAAGACACGGCGGAACCCATAACCCCCCTCCTTCCCCCATCTCTCTCTCCCAGTAGCCTCTACATATATATTATGCCTAAGAGCCTGCCTATCTATATCTCTTTCAGCTTCTTCTCCTAGAGTGTATTGACATCTAATCGGAGTCGCTATCCATATTCCCCATTGCCTTCAACCCCCTTGGTCTCTGCAAAATGTTTACAAAGTAACTGATCATCCTTTATCCATGGCTATAACAT
Source organism: Macadamia tetraphylla (assembly GCA_022985045.1). Lineage (NCBI taxonomy): Eukaryota > Viridiplantae > Streptophyta > Magnoliopsida > Proteales > Proteaceae > Macadamia > Macadamia tetraphylla. Next base: position 18,811,630 of record CM040964.1, on the reverse strand, counting down.
ATATATACACTATCAAGGATAATGATCAGTAACTAGTAACCAGTATGACGTTAATTACCTTCTTGGTGATCTTCTTCTCTCTAACCTCGTACCGTTCCAGGGTTAGATCACACAACCATGACCCCGGGCACACCAGCTGCAACCACAACACCACAGGAACAATTGAATACTAAAAAAAAAAAAAAAAAAGAGTGATAGGATTCTTTTCCATAAAGCCCAGGCAAGAGAGTGATCCCATGGATAGGGTGACCCCGGGACACGTGCCTGGTCCTCCCAACCGTGATCCCCAGGCTCCATAAAGAAGAGCCAGATCGTCTTGATTCTAACCAGTCTGGGTGAGGATATTTTTGGGGCGATTCAGATTGGAATCAGCTGAGACAAATTCGGATATCGAATATAGAGTTTTTAAACCTTGATCCTATTTTTATTATCTTGTTGGCTTACACAAGGAAATGGATCAAGTTCCCCTCACCCCCTTGGGAACCTTTTAATCCACTTGTATTATTTTCTAATTGGACTGAGAAAAGGTATTTCGGATCAAGAGAGAGAGATCAACCATAACATCAAATCAATTGAGATGAAAACTCTATAAAAAAAGATGGGTACTTGTCTATGTGACGAAATGGTGTGACATTTTCGAAGATCACCAGATAATTCTAAACTATTTATTTTTTAATTTAAATCGTCTATTTCCAGTTATTTCCAGTTAGGGTTGGAAGAGTTCACAATATTAACTAGAATACTATACATGCACTCCAACACAAAAGGAATGTCTAATTGAATTAGACTTTCATCCAACGGTCAGGATGAACATATCATCTGGCTGGCTACGTGGTAGTGGTAGAATACATGCCTTAAAAATGACTGATCCTTATATTAGCATGCATGTCGTGTATAGTTAATGACAAGAATACCCCCAAACATTATTAAATGGTAACGTCACAAAAAGAAAAAATCCCAAAGTCTATCGTTGTTATTGGGATTAACGGAAAGTGGGGAGCGTGTGAGGTGTGGGACCCATGGAAAACGCTTTTTCAACTTTTCTCTCTCTAGTCTCTAATCTTCCGCTTTTGGGGCTCACCAAGAAACCACAGGAGGGATGGCAAAGTGAGGCAGGAACCGAACCATCGACCATGATATGCATTTTATCCTCTTTTCTCCACCCATATTCCCCCACCACCGTACATATTTGTAAAGAAGTGTTGCTCCTTCCTCAAGCAATCCCTCAATCCCTCATCCACTAGTACAGGTGGCCCCACCTCCTGCAGCCTTCGTGGATCGTCATCGATTCATAAGACTCGTGAGCCCACGTCACCAGACGCCACAATTCCCCCTTCTCTCCCTCATATCCGGTGCAACGACCAGGATTGGAATTGGAAGAAGAGAAGTGGTCCTAAGTCACTCCTTTTAAGTTTAAGACTTTAGAGAGCGATCCCTACCAGCCATCATAGATATATAACGAATCAATTGCCAAGTGTACCGTCGATGATGCACTAAGCCATCATCCAACCCCGTCGAGGGACACATGGCAATGGCAGCAGTTGTTTCTCAGACACAAAAGCCCAAAGAGATGGCTGTTTAAGTAACTCCACCCCCAATATTAGTAAAAAGGTCATTTCAATTTTTTATTTAAAAAAAATTGATTTTTAATAAATAAATCGAAAATAGAAAGAGGAATGGAGGTGAGGAGGAGCTTACGTACGTTGAGGGTGCGCTGGATGAACTTAGCACGTTTCTTGGGTCTCTGTGGAAGTTTTGACCCCTTGATGGCCATGAAATCCTCTTCTTTCTCCTTATTAGTGAGCGCGATCACGAACTTCGGCGGCCATACCTGGATCGCTTCGCTCCCCGATGGTGACCCTTCTCCTCCCCCTCCTCCTTTCTTGCTATCCTGCGCCGTCTCCGACGAAGGCGACGCCCCACCGACACCACCGTTTCTGTTCCCGTTGTGGTTATGGTGGTGGTGGTTACTCCCCCTCTTTGCCAGTGCTTTCTCCTCTCCTCCTCCTCCTCCTTCCGTCTCTGGTGAAGAGGAGCTCCTCATGCCGTTACTTTGCCCCCTCATAGCGCACAAAGTCTCAGAACTCCTGATGGATACACACCCCGCACCACAGTCACAATAATTAATAAGACAGACAATAAAGCAATAAAACTAGCGATTACAGGGAAAGAGAGAAGGCACGAAATATGCTTTTTCTGTATCGTATTAAATTAGAATATATAGTGATTAATTGAGTAATTACCACTTTGTTTTGACAGAATGTGAGGGATTGGGGAAAGAAAAAGATATATCTAGGGAGCAGTGCCTATAGATTGATCCAAGCCGTTGGATTAAGATAATGCTTTTTTCGCTCTATGAAGAAGGCTATACGTGTCGCACTGTGGGGATTTTATCTGTACCTGATATTTTTCCAATAACCGAATCGAACGGCTTTGATTTCGGTTGTTGGCATAATTGGCACGAGTATTTCACTCCCTGTCTCTTTGGTGTACACGTAACGGGAAAAAAGCTAGAGAGAACCTGGTGTACTGTCCGCCACCTGTCCCCACAACAGGAGAGGGGTGTTGTGGATTAGGCCGTACCATCGCATGCCACGTGGAGATGACACTGATTGGTTGTCCACTGCACAATGAAGTGTAAACTCGCATCATCGTACACGTTGTTGTGTCCTCGTCCGTCCACGCAGCGGAAACATAGCGGGAATACAACAACTAAATTGGGGACAACAATAACGGATGAATGAAAAGATTAAGGCCCACACGATGTTGAGCACATGCAAGACTCGAAGGAAAAAAAAAAAAAAATCAACAACCTTCATTTTAGGTTAAAAAAAAAATATCAAATACAAAATCAAACATGCTTTTTGAAGAGAGAGGGTTCCCCACAACCTAGTGTGGAGAATAATCTACATGTCACACCAATGGTAATGTAATAATGTTATCATTCACATGAAATCTACATGATTAAAGAGGAGAAAAATAATTAAAAAAAAATAAAAAAAAGTATGCTAGCAGGTTACCTTTGAATTAGGTATGCTAAGGGGGATTTTAAGGATAAAAATCCTCCACAATTCCTATCTTGTGCAATTATGTGCAATACCCCCGCAGAGGTCGACAAGTGGATATTCCGGAATGAACGGCTCAGATTAACGCTCTAATGAAACAACCCAAAACTGTGGCTCTTCAACTTAAATCGAATTGAGTTGACTATTCAAACCCAACCGGTTCATGTTTTAACTCAAAACCTAAGAGATTTCTCTCTCTCTCTCTCTCTCTCTCTCTCTCTCTTAACTCGCACATCAAACTCCCTACTCCCTACTCGCTCTCTGCTTCATGTCTTTTTCCCAGAAAAATTACGTGAGAAGATGTATAATATACATTGACCGAAAGGTTGTATGGTACATGGATTATATTAAAAACTTCTCACTTGTCAAAGAACAAAATTGCCACAAAGCTAAAGTATCATTTCCCTTCCACGTGAGATTTTTTATTCTTTTGTGCCTCTTGTTCTAAAGCCCCAACTCTCATGTGATTTTATATTATTTTCTGTATTGTCATTGGTGTGATGTGAGAGATTCCAACAATGGCGGAGAACCCTCTTCTTTTAATCAATAACATTAAAAGGTATAATATATATTTATACATATTGAAATCTCTCATGCCAAACCAATGAACATGTGGAAAGAAATACCGAAAACCTACCTGATAAAAAATGAGAGAAATTATAGAGTATTAGGAAGGACAGGGAATCTACGATCGTTTGTACATAATTTTTCCATATAGACCTAACTCTGCTCCCCTGCTCTCGTATGATGGACCTAAATTTTTTTTTGGTTAAAAGATGCACCAACAGTGGAGGACCCAAAAGAATGGTTCCCGACCAAATAAATGGATCATTGGCTCTGTTAAATATAGTGCAGACGTGTCAGGAAGTTGAAGAGATTGACCTAACCAGCCCACACCGCGCCATTTCCGGGCTCCCAACATAGACCACTAAGGTCCAATTGTCCAACCAGGCACCACATAAGGCCTGTTTTTCCAAAAGGACCAAATTAACCACCGCACCACGTAGGATGATGGATAAACCGTCCTCCCATTAGGAAAACCGACGATCCGATTGGGATTTTGAATCTAACACCCCATTATCGCTTCATTGGATTTTGATTTATTTCATCTGATCAAGCTTTCGTCAAACAACAAAAACAGAAATAAATAGAGAGTATCGCCGACGGTACCTGAGAATGCGATGAGGTGACGTCGAAGGGGGATGTCGACGGAGATTAAGATTATTATTGTTGTCATTTGCCGTGGTGGCGGCGGCGGTGGAGGTTGAAGGGTCTTTGTCTGTTCTAACCACGCATCGGTCGACCCTAACGGTGGTTTTATCGGAAGAGCCGTCTTTGACCTGAAACTTCATACACCGAAGTCGTTTCCGGTTGCCCCACTGCAATAGGATATCCGTAGACGTACTCTCGGTGGGAGCTCCACATAAACCCTCTCCACGGTGAGGAAGATTCTTCACCACCTCTCTTTCCATCTAACCCTTTTCCCCTACACAAATATATATATATATATATTAGGTATAATATACCTTTTTAATCTAATAATCTAATAAAATGTAAAAAAATGAATTAAAAAAAGAAAAGAAAGAACTACTGAATTGGGGGAAATTGAAGAGAGAACTAATCTGTAACAGAGGCTGAAGAATTGGGGTGATTATCTTTCAATCACAGAACAATCGGAGTAATAACGGCAACGCCGATGGCTAAGAAAAGATCCAATCAAGAATTTTTGGTTCGTTGCGTCAAGAAGATGAGAGGAAAATCATTGAACGATCTTCAACGCTGGGAAATTATAACAGCTTGAAGAGATGAGGAGAAGAAATGCTCAAATCAAATGAATTTTCAGATAAACAAATTTAATTATTACAGTCAGTTCCAATAAACTGAAATCTCCTTGAATCCACCACTGAGAAGGTGAAAACATCAAAATCTAATTCCAAGAAGCGAGAAGAAGAACACAATCGAAATCCACAGTTAAATCAAAATGCTGAACCGAAAACCCAAGGAGGAACCCTTTCAATCCAGTCTCTCTGCTCTCTGCTTATACAATAGCTTTCCGAAATCCAGTGGAGAGGTGGGGAAGGCGAAGAGGGAGAGAGAGATTGGCATGAATGAAAAATCTGTTATAAGATCACATTACCTCCAAGAATGAACTTCCACGCCAAGATCTGCGTTCCCCTCTGTCAAAACCACCACAGGAAAGCGCCGATTCTTCTCGCCCACTGTAACAAGTTGGAAAAGGAATTAAGAAACGAAGGACGGAAGATCAAAGAAATTGCGCTAAACAAATTAAATAATTGAGACAGAATCAGAGAAAAAATTTATATTTTCACCTCCTTACAAAATGATTCCCTCAGCTCCACCACAAATTCAAAAATCTACCGTCCTGAACCAACAGTTCTCCACCATGGAACGATTTCTAAATCTTCTACTCAGATTCACCATAACAAGAACGTCAATCGACAACCACTTCTCACTCAACCGATTCCTTAACCGAGATTAGGATCCAGTATCTAGTGCAACAGAGACAATTGAGCTAGTCGACTATAGTCTCAGATTCCGATCTTCCAAGCCGAAGACTCTGATCATCTTAAATGCGCTGATCGTTCCTCCCCTAATCTTCCAAAAAAATGTCTCTGCAAAACCGAAAACAAACCCAAAGGGACTACTTTCTTAGAGGATTAAACAAAGGAACCAACAAAAAATTGAGCTTTGTCCAGCATTACAAACCTCTGAAATCGTTTTTTTAAAAAATCAAGCATCAATGAATAGATTTAAGATTTATCCTTCTGCTCAACCAAGATTTGCTAAAATCTCCAAATACTGGAAATTAAAAACCAAAGGAATGGAATTCCTAAACATTCAAGACAGGAGAAATCAAAACGTTTCAGGCTTTGAGCATTGAACTCCCCTCGTCGTTCTTCTCCTTAATTCTTTGTTTCGATCTCCAAAGAATGAGAGAATGAAAGCTTTTTCAGCCCTTTGAAAAACCAGTTTTATACTCCCGCTCTGAATCCCGTTCGTCCCAACCCCTCCGTCCCCGTTTAGTCCGTTCAATCTGACGGCGTTTCCTACACCGTTAAACCCCCGTTTCTTTAATCCATCTACTAACACATGATTAAGTATGGTTAGTTATTAACCCAGCTACTAGATAACACCGCCTATTGGACAATTTTGATTAGTTCTTCTGGGATGGTCACAGAGTCCACAGGGCAGGCAATGGACTCGGATCAAAAGCCACTAGTTTGGAATCCGATTTCATGAAGAGACAGATTGGCCTCATGTGGGAATAATTATTGCAAGGGAGTGGCAGCATCTTTCGTGCACTGCTTATCTATCTAATAGTTTCTCATTATCGCATATAGGATAGGGCCCACAAAATAAATCCACAAGTTGGAAGTAAAATATAAATATAAGAAGGGCAATAACGGAATTAAGACTTCCATCACACAGATCTCTGACTTATTTGCCCTCCTCAAAATCAATCTTTAAGACTATAATGGAAAAGGGAGGACATTTACGTCAATTGAATAAACTATGACATAGGAGATGCTTCGGTTCCCGTATTTGCCCTTGTCTTTTAATTTCCTAAATACTGGATCCATGTTTACCCAGAAAAGAAAGAAAAAACTAGGGTCCCACTAAAATACCTGGGCCCACACTGGGACCAGATTACGAAATTGGCCAAAGGAAACAATGCGTGTCCGGGTCCAAGCGGATTTGGTCGTATTGGTTTCGCAGGTCTTTGATTTCGATACCTGGCTGATAATATATCGATTGAACGGTATAGATCTAGGGTAAAATGGTCAAAAATCGATTTTCTTAAGAAATTAAAGAAATTTCTAATTGATATGGGTGATTTGATATCGATGTATTCTAATAACGTATCAATTTTGGGGATGATTGATATCCATTGCAATACCATGCACTAACACTGAAGTCTATCCACAAGTATAAGAATCATCACCTTTTGGCCATCACAAATTAAAAAATGAAATCAAATTTTTTTTCAAGATATCGTTTTAATTAAACCGAATTATATAAACGATCATTTATCTCGAGTCTTTGATACTCATCTTTTAAATAATTAATAGAGTGATAAAATATAAATAACATATTTTTTTTGGTATAAAAATATAAAATAACATAAACATTAATTAATGTTAAGTCATTCAAGCAGTTAGAATGAAAAATTAATAGGAATAAACAATAAACAACATGTAATGGTACGAATAAACAATTAGCAACCTAGTAGTTTCTTTTGGATTCAAATTTAAGATATGAAAAACCACCTTAAAAATAGTGGGTAAATGATTGAATTTTCACACAGCCGTCTTAACTTAGCATTATTAAGGGCTAAAGAGGGTAGGAAGGTTGATGAGTGTCGATTCATATACATAACTTTATGTTATCAAATGAAAAAGAAGAGAAAAAATTGTGATGAGACATGCATCATTAGTCCCATGGTCGTCGTTTCCTCTTTTAATCAAATGAAATAATTTGTAGCATTAAAGTAAAATTACATTAAAAAAAAACCCTAAAAGGTAGTGAGACCTACATGCTCAGACACAAAGAGGGTAAAATGACCACCCACCCCTCATGAAAGGTGGGGAAATCCCAGCCTTTGCTAATGCTCCATAGGAGATCCCATTAACCCCCGTGCTAGTGTAGGGGCCACACTATCTCTCAAACAACCCTCTCCTAATGACATTTTTACACCACATAAAAGGGTGTTAATTGGTTTTGTTCCATTCATTTCAAAGTATAAAAGGTATAAACTACGACCAAATATCCGTTTATTAAACAATTCCAATATCTCCAATCGAATGGTTTTAAAAGCTTCGATTTTGTTGCTAGATCGCATTAAAATTTTTTGGCCTAATTGGGAACAAATAAACTTTTGAAGCCCAATAAAAAAAACAGTGTTGTTGGGCTTAAACTATGACATCTAAGCCCAAAGTGTGACTTCTGAAAATAAAAATAGTGGGAAAAAGAACACCACATGGTGGCATGGCTTCAAAGTTACCACCCCACGCTTTGAAATAAAAAATCCATCTATATTGATGTTCTTGTGCATGCTTTCATTAGCCCCCAGTGCTAGTGAAGGCTATACTATCAAACAACGGTCTCTTGCCAAAAAATAATTTATATGTGATGTAAATCCACTACGAAACGCCAAAGAGTGTATATAGAATGTCAAGATTAGCCAGTTTTTTAATCAGTTTAATATTCAATTCAGTAACATATGAATGGTTCAAAACCGACGGTTTTACTTCTTATTCTTCTTTAGTTAGATAGTTCTCCCCTTTCTTAGGGGCCGTTTGATAACACTTCTATTCCTGGAGAGTGGTTCTTTTACAGAAGTGTTCTTTTTCGATTCCATGCTGTGAAGACACTCAGGAACGAAACAAGCTTGGTAAAACTATTTCAGAAATGGCTTTAGAACAGAAAAGAAGAAACAGCGTTTGACAAACACTTCTATTCTGGAGAGTACAATAATGAAAATTCACTTTTGAACAAAGAAATCAATAATTACAAACATGCTATTATGGTCAAATTTAACTTAAATAAGGAAATAATTTGTTTATGAAATTATCTTTTAAAATACTATTACTTAAAGGAAATAATAAAATTCAAAAGAAAAGACAAAAAGAGAGAGACCATGAGTCTTTTAGAAGGTGTATCACATGGCACACTTGCCTACTCTACCCAGAAAAGATCTGATTTCCTTCTACTAAATTATAATGATCTTATTGTAGAAGCACTAGCGATCAAACTTCAGAATCAATCTCATAGCTCAATGTTCACTCCCTTCCTGAAATGTTTGAGGTGGGGGTCCTCATAATCAGCAATCAAATAACTCTTTTCCCCCCTATCAATTATTGTGAAGAGATGGTATTAATAACAATGCCTTGACATAAAATTCTGGGATCTTCTTCAAAGTCGATGCATCATTAACCTGTCATTTATGGGACCTACTTCATCCTCTCATTATATATCCCTCTCACTCCATTTTGTTGAGTTTGATTACTTCATTAGTGCTCCAAAATAGCTTGAAATGTTATTCCAAATATTTTATGGCTTGATTTCTGGGGGAGAAAAGTAGTTCAAAGTGGAGACCTTAATTTACATAAAGGTGTGGACACCACAAAATGATTTCTGTATAACAAGAAGTTTCTTAGTAAAAAAGATTACCATGTAAACATGGTAGGGCACAAGGATAAGTGAGGGGATCTTAAGAAATGTACTTTTGCTTTTATGATCTTTTTAAAAGTATTAACAACTCTGTGCCTATCGTTTTCCTATTCCTGTGTTCCCATTTCTGCTCTAAATACATCAATCACATGTTTGAACACACAAGCTTTTCTAACAATCTAAACACATCAAAGACTATTAGATGGGAGCTAGTCTGTAAGACAAAGAAGATCTTAAGTCATCTATTAACTCATATGTCTCTAGAGCAAAGAAAATGGTTTTAAACACTAAACCCGATTCTACATTGATGCTAATGATGATTATAATAACACTAAAAGCCCAACTCACAGAGAGAGAGAGAGGAAGGGCGAAGGAGAGAGAGGGCACCGGACTGACCAGACCGAGAGAGAGAGAGAGGAAGGCGAAGGAGAGAGAGGCAGCGGCGACCGAGAGAGGGCAGCGCGAAGGAGAGAGAGGCAGGGCAGAGAGAGGGCAGGCGAGAGAGAGGGCAGCGCGACCGAGAGAGAGGCAGCGAAGGAGAGAGAGGCAGCGGCGACCGAGAGAGAGGGCAGGCGAAGGAGAGAGAGGCAGCGGACGAGAGAGAGGCAGCGGTGACGAGAGAGTGAAACCTGCAATAGGTTTTCCTTAGGACTTGGGATTTTAATCGTGAGATGGAGAAAGGGATTGGGGTTTTGAATAGTTGTGTTCTTTAAGTTTCTAAAAGAATAGAAAAGCAACTTTTGGTACTCTTGCAATGTATTCTTTACTCATTCTTTTCATTGGTTCATTCCGGGAATACAAAATGAACCGGACGTGCTAAACATATTTCTTCTATTTGCATTCCGCAGAATAGAAGAACACCAGAAACATTCTCCCAGAGTGTTATCAAACGGCACCTTAGAGACCGTAAGACCCCGGTGGAATCGAAGGCCTACAGACAACAGGGGACCGTTTCTCACCCAGCCCTACCTACTTCAGTGAGGCTGGAACAGAAAAAGACCTGGTTCCACACACATGAGACAGGCAGAAGGAATGGGACGACCAGTTCACCACGGAATTCGCAGAAGCAACTCTTTCAAAAGCACCCAAATTTGATGAAGGAACTATGGAATCAGCATTTATTTCATTAGAGGAAAAATGCACCGAGAGTAATAATAATCTGATGGATCACACATAGCACATGCATGATGCATCATCCTAAGAAGTGAAGCATAGCCTAGGGTTGCTCTTTCCCTCTAAATCTGAACCGGCTGAAGATGCATTTGTTAGCTAAGCAAACTTCCTTCAAATTGAATCTTGATGATGGCTCTTCAACCTCTGATCCTTCGCTTATTGGTCCAAAGGCGCCTTGAAGGGATTGTACCCTTATCCATGTAACATTAGGCCTGTCGAATCTTGCCTTTCAAAGCCATTCCAAATAATAAGGGCTGGCTTGTGGAGAAGAACCAAAACCTAATGGTTCCTCCTACTCAAAACTAAGAGGGGATGCCACCAACTATTAAAATCCCAGATTTTGCAACAGTTGCGTTCTTTTATGCAAGAAGAAATCGATATCTAGAGCCTCTGATATTAGGTAGGGCGAAAGTGTGGCGTCTATTTAGTAAAAATGGTTTCACTTCCTAAGATCAAAATTGATCCGATTAATAAACGAATCAAAGTATCAATCAAATGGGACAAAAAAAGTAACCGTCCGATTGGGATCGTCTCTTGGGGCACAGTGAGCTCAAGGAGCTTCAGCTTGTTATCCTTCCACCGTGAGGAGCGGGAGGTTATCGCTGCTCTGTGAAACCAGCCTGGCGCAATGCCCTCCACTCCAGGACCCACAAAGTCCAAGCTTTCGCCTGGACCTCATGACTCAACTCTCCCACTTGGAACGGGCAAGCCGGGTGGATGCACCATTGAACCCCGACCCACAAGAACTGAACCAACGTTCGATCACCTTAATACCCCACTTGGTTACAAGCTCGCGCAAATGAGCTTGGCGGCCGTTGGTATCGAACCATGAAATTATAAAGAGGAAAATGTTTTAAAATTGTCCGATGTGGGACTAAACAGGATAGCATGAGGATTTTTTCTGTGTTTAAAAGGTTGTATATACCTTTGCCCTTCAACTTACCATTTTTCCTTTTTTCTCCATCAAAGGTGTAGTTTTTGTGCAATTGGAGCCCAATGTTTCCTTCTATATGTTAAGTTTCAATTAAAATAGAGTTGGCCTTTAGACAAAACAAATCATTAAAAGAGGGCGCATGGGACTAGAGGGTGCATCGTAAATGATTAAATTTTTGATGGGGGAAGAATTCACACAAATCATATTCTTGAGGAACGTGTCCAAAAAGAATTAGATTTGATAAGATAAAGTGTGGTTGGTAAGCAATGATTGATTTCTTAGGAAGGTACAGAATGTATCGTCAAATGCTCAATATGATTCCACAAGATCTATTTTCGTTCGTGTCAGGAGTTTTAGCCAATCGAAATTTAAATGGATAATTTGATTTTTAAATTTGATCAATCCGAGAGATCCTTTCAATTCCTTTAATAATAATTTTTTTTTGGTAAAATTCTTTTAATAACGAGGATTCATAAAATCACACATTGATCAATTAAGAGGGATGAACAATTAAAAGAAGGTTCAATTATTTGGAATTCCTCCATTCTTCAAGTGGAATGAATAAAAATAGAATAAGACCAATTCGAAATGCCTTTCTCATTATTCCTCAACATCTCAACTATTCACACGAAATTTGAGAAATAGATAAAATAATCACCTGTTTGGGGAAGGAATTGAAAATTTTCTTCAAAATCCTACAAGATCAATTTGTTCTTTTTTTTTCCAGCCAAATGGTCAGAATTTCATTTAGATTCAAAATCTTAAAATTAGACACATTATCAATCTTCCATCAAAGGTGTTAAGAATTTGTCAAAAGTGATGTGTTGTATTTAGGGGTGTCAATTTGTGGCTCGAACAGACTAAATCGATCGGGACCGATCGTTTATAGATCAGCCTGGCCCAGACCATTTATTAAACATGTCGGGCTTGAGCCCGGCCCGTTTATAAACTGTTGGTCTTGGTTTTGCTATTTGGACCGTCGGGCGCCCGACCGAGACCGACCATTTAACACCCGACCTAGACCGGCCTATTGTGCACCGGCCTAGCCCGACCCTTTAATGATTGTAGAATACCTATTTTACCCCCCAAATTAAAAAGTAAAAACATATTCACATTTTAAATAATGGTTATATTTTGTATCATTTATTGATTAATTGTCATTTTTTTGGGCTTGCATGAGTGGGCTGGAATATAAGAGAACATTTTAAAGAGGGCCCGTTTAAAAATCGGTTAAAGTCTGTTTAACATTAAACATGTCCGTAGCCTGATTAAGGCCCGACTAAAGCCCGATTAAGGTGGTCCGATTATAGCCTGAGGTCGACCAGCCGAATATAAAGCGTACCATGCCCTCAATAACTAAGCCCGATTAGTTAAATGGGCGGACATAGTGTAGCCTTTGAAAGTCTTCAAGCCTGACTGAAACCGAACCAGCCCGACCGGTTGACACCCCTGGTTGTATCATTGTATGTATTTTGTGTCCTAGACCAGAGTTATCAATTCGGCCGAATAATTCGTGAATTATTCGGCCGAACAGAATTTTTCCGAATTTTATCAAAAATTCGGACCGAATCCGAATTAAAAATAAAATTCTTTAAAATTCGTGAATTTTTCAAAACTGAATATAAATCGGAATAATTGGACCGAATCGAATTAAACCGAATTATTCGGTTTATTTAAACATTATTTAAAAAAAAACCAAAAAAAAACAATAAAAACAATTTAAAAAAAAAACCCAATAAGCTTTTTTGACCCCTTTTTTGACCGAATCCTTCAATTAATCATCCGAATTATTCCGAATAATTCTCCGTCCGAATAATTCCCGAATCCGAATTTGTTAACTATGTCCTAGACTACTTCTCTTCTCTTTCACTACCTTTGGGCGCTAATCATATTCTATTTGACCTTATCCCGAAGAAAGGATCGTGCTTTCTATTCTTGAGGAGTTTCGATTGATCAGCATGTACGATTGCTTATAAAATAATTTCCAAGCTCTTAGCTTGGAGATTTAGGGAAGTATTACCTTTTTTATTTATCCCTTTCAAGTTGCATTTCTAAAAGGCAGACCTATTGCGGATAATATTATAGTAACTCAAGAAATTCGTGACCTTAGAGTGTCACCCCCTTTTTTTATGTCTATAATTTCTTGTTTATACCACATTTTTATCTCAGGCCTATGAATGAATTGGTTCTACTACTACATAACATAGTTTCAATGGCTATGAACAAACTCAAATTAGCAACTCTAACTCTGACATTAATGTTTTAAGTTATCTTATTTAATGAAAATAATTTTCTTTTTCCCATAAAAAAATAAAAAATAAAAAAACCACAAGCAATTACTAAAAATGTAAACGATTTATTTATTAATTAAGTTTTCCTTCCAAAAAAAAACGAAATCGAACTTAGTCGTTTAAATCAAAACCAGAACTGTTGTCTGCTCAACAAAGGTGACGAAACCGCCAATGATGACGATGACGACGACGTTGCTTCTCGAGAGTAGATATGGGTTGGCAGATTTGTTTTCTGCCTAGATCAACAGTGGAGATGGTGACATTGCCGATGACAGTGACCTTTTGATACTCCTTTCTCTGCAGCTGACCCAGCCCCACATGCCCTCCTCTCCCCTGTGCAACGGCACAAAACTGTTGAATACCCACTCGGATGATCTATTGGCTAACGTAGCCATGGAAGAGGATTTCATAGTAGGCAATGTGCCCTTCTTAGGCATTCCGGTTGGTTTCTCTATGAATTGGTCAATGTTGGCTCAGATTTGCTGTAGATATGGCTTCCTTGGTGGAGGAGAAGATCGGAGTTATGTGCATCCAGGTGGTCAGTGAGTAGATCCTCCCTTTCCTCTTTTTCCTCTCCATTGTGATGGAGATTTGGTTAAGCGTTCTCATTCTCAAGGTGGTCAGCTATCAGATCTCTGCTGTCACCAGTGTCGGAGTTGATCAACCGAATAAAGCTCCAGTCCTCATTGGTAACAGCTTGTCGGCTAGATTGGATAGACCTATGTTTGATTTCACAAGTAGTAGCTATTTGTTAGCCGAGTTTGTTGGCCATTCTTGTTGATCTCTACCACGTTACCAAAGCATGGGTTGAGTCACAAATATCTTCGAATGATGGAAATTATATATATGAAGCTTTTATAACACACCATGTGATCCCTCAAGGACCCCTCAAGGACTCTCAACTATCCCCTATGGATACTAGGCCACTAAAGGCGTTAGATCCATGGGAAGGCCTTCAGTCAACGAAAACGATGCCAACAAGATGGTGGCAAACGTGGATGCTCCCAAACCTAGGTTGCATGTGTACTGTGACACTCCCTTTCTTCCTCCAATTATGCCAGATATTTCTCTGGCATGGGCGTGGATTGCCAAGGAAGATTGTCTGACATGCGTCTTAAAACATGGGATGTGTAGCTGATGTGCTATCCTTCTCCATCAAGCATGTCGCTCTATCTTGTGTGAAGGAAAAGTATTTTGTACCATTATGCTCTGTTAGCTAGGCCTTTAGCTCTTTTTATAGGGTTATTGATTTTACTCATTCCCTATCCCGATCAATCTCATCTATAACATGTATGACAGTACCATATGTCAATTCCTTGGTTTCAAAACTATTATGTGTTCGAAATCTTTTCACATGTCTTCTTCCTTCTTCTTCTTCTTCTTTTTTAATAGCTAATTTTGTACCTAAACCTTATGTTTTCCTTCCATTTTTTTGTTGAATGGAATTCAATTTACCCAACCAATGGGGTTGGTAGCCAAATGGTGAAAATGCCCTCAACCCATCACCGCCCGAGTCGGCTGGTTGTAGGTTCGAGTCTTTGCATGCCCACTATCGCCCATTGGTCATGTGGAAGAGTTGCTTGCCGTACGGGGACTTGTCCTAGGGCTATGATCACTACCATGGAGCACCCTTTTTTAAGTTACCAAAAAAAAAAAGAATTCAATTTACCCCCCCCCAAAAAAAAGAAAAAGAAAAAGAAAATTGTTTATTAAATTCTTCAATTTGGTTTAAAAACTAAAATCGTTTATTTAAGCGATTTGGTTTTGTATAACCGAATTATATAAATGATCGTGTATCTCAAGTCTTCAAGACTCATATTTTAAATAATTAATATAGGCTCCATTTGCTTGCAAGGGAAATTTAGAAAGAAGGGAGTGAAATTTTCATACTTAAAAAAAGAATGTTTATAATCATTACCCCATGTGATTCATTGTGATTGTATAAACTACTTGATTTTGTTAACTATATTTGGTAGTGATTCATTTTACATGTAATTTTTTTATATATATATACTATGGCAAAAGGTCTTGGATGCAAAATAAAGTAAAATTTTAACCAAATATTGAATGATAAATGATATAGTCACATGGGGTAATGATTACATATATTCCTTTTATAAATATAAAAATTTCACTTCTCATCTCCTTAATTCCCTTTGCAACCAAACATAGCCATAGTGATATAAATTAAAATAACATAAAATTAAAAAACTATGTTTGTTGGGCTTAAACTTTGGCACCTAAGCCCAAATTGTGACTTTAGAAATAAAAATGGTTAGAAAAAGAACATTGCCTGATTGCATGGTGTCCAAACTTAGGAGTGCCCAAAGTTACCATCCTATCGCCATGAAATAAAAAAATCTCATCCATGTTAATGCCCTTGTGTGTGCTCATATTGGCCTTCGTACTTATGTAAAAGTCAAAATACCAGGCAACGATTTCTTGCACAAAATTAATTTAATGGTGTAAATCTACAACAAAACACCAAGGAGTGTTTATAGAATGCCAAGATTAACCAGTTTTTTAATAAGTTCAGCATTCGATTCAATAACATATTAATTAACTCAAGACTGACGGTTTTACTCATTAAAATCGAAATTAAACCATTTAAAAGATAGTTTCACTTCCAAAAATCAAAATCAAAATCAAACCAATTAATTAACAATTTCTTAGTTCTGATTTAAAAACGGTTTGAATTATTTCAACAAACACTTTCAATTTGCTTCACTCCTTTAATCAGATATTGGTCACATACGATGATCGGAGACTCAATCCATGCTTGAGAAAGGAATTTAGTTTAGGGGAAGTTTTGGGAGCCATCTATATAGGGTCATTATTACCCCCCCCCCAACTTTCTGTGCCTTATGAGGTTGAAAGTTGAAACTAACTCTGCTCTCCCCCCTCTCCCCCAACCATTTTAACCGCTTTGTAGCATGTGATTATAGTGTACGCTCAGCTCCTACCAAACACAACCAAGAAAGGGGCAGTACCTGTATCAGTCTGAGTTGATCTTGCAATCGATGATTCTGACTTTCTCCCTTTCAAAAACGAGGGACAAGGTCATCTCAAAGAAGAGAGTCAGGTGAGTGAGCCTACGACCACCAATTTCTTATCTCCTATCCTCAATTGTAATAGACTTGGACTAATTGAACAAAAGGCTTTACACAATAGAACTGTTGACCTCAAACCGGCTAAAATCTATTGAACTAGCTAGCCCGGAAGGAGCAAGGATTGAACTAAGGCTGGTCTTGTTGATAGTGGTAAAAAAAAACCTATGTTATATGTCAATTTAGAATCGAAATCTCAGCTCTTTAAAATCGAATCAAAGTAAAATCAGTTCAGTCCAAATTACCTATTTTAAAATAAATAAAATTATATCCAAAAACAACACAAAAAAGTGACCGTCCGATTGGGATCTGCTCTTTGGGCACAGTGGACCCTCAAGGAGCTCCAGCTTGTTATCCTTCCACCGTGAGGAGCGGAAGGTTGTCGCTGCTCTGTGAAACCAGCCTGACGCAGTGCCCGCCACTCTAGGACCCACGAAGCCCAAGCCTTCGCCTAGACGTCATGGCTCTATTTTAAAATAAATAAAATTATATCCAAAAACAACACAAAAAAGTGACCGTCCGATTGGGATCTGCTCTTAGGGCACAGTGGGCCTCAATGAGCTCCAGCTTGTTATCCTTCCACCGTGAGGAGCGGAAGGTTGTCGCTGCTCTGTGAAACCAGCCTGACGCAGTGCCCGCCACTCTAAGACCCACGAAGCCCAAGCCTTCGCCCGGACCTCATGGCTCACTCCCCACTTGGAATGGACAAGCCAGATGGCTGCATCATTGAACCCGACCCACAAGAGCTGAACCAACGTTCGGCCACATTAATGCCCCACTTGGTTACAAGCTCGCGCAACAGAGCTCGGCGGTTAGTAATGCCGAACCATGAACTAATAAAGAGGAAAATGTTTTGAAATTGTCCGATGTGGGACTAAACAGCATAGTATGATCTTTGACTGCCTTCCTTCCCTCCCACTCGTTGCCCAGAGCCTTGACTTGAGCATTGTTTTCGTGCTTAAGGCTCCTTCGGGCCTACCTCATTGCCACAACTCATATATAAGGCAAGGCTTGGAAGCAAGCTACCAGCGCCTATCGGCGAGAACTAGGCTTGGCTTGGTTAGTAGTGCCCGCCCATTCTGTCTCGCCCGCCTGCCGGCCCGCTCTGAAGAATTCATGGGCCGGCAGGCCGGGCGGACTGGGACCGTCGAAGAAGTGCCTTTTTACAACATTGGACTTGTCTTATTAACAGTTATACTCTGTTAATGGTCTTTGTTCCTAAGGTTGTATTTTCCCTTGGAATTCAACTTACCATTTTTCTTTTTTTTTTCTCCATTAAAGGTGTAGTTTTTGTGTTATAAGTTCTAACAATTTGCTATCTTTGATTACATGGGGTACATGCAATGGACAGAGGTCAGAAGATCAATTGATCCTTCCTACTATGATTTGGCTTAAACGGTTGAAACATAATCAAAAGCTTCCAAAGCTTTGAGGACTTCACATGAGAATTTTTCTTTTAACATTCTCCCATATATATGGTTTTTATCTAGAAACAATTAGAGCCCAATGTTTCCTTTTATATGTTAAGTTACAACTAAAATAGAGTTGGCCTTCCTTTAGACAAAACAAATCATTAAAAGGCGCATGAGACTTAGAGGTGCATCGTAAATGATTAAAATTTGATGGAGGAAGGATTCGCACAAATCATATTCTTAGGAACGTGTCAAAAAAGAATTAGATTTGTTAAGATAAAGCGTGGTTGGTAAGCAATGTTCGATTTTTCAAAAAGGTTCGAAATATGTCGTCAAATATTTAATATGATTCCATAAGAACTATTTTCGTTCATGTAAGGGGTTTTAGCCAATTGCAAATTTGAAAGGATAATTTGATCAATCTAGAGATCCTTTCAATTCCATTAATAATGAGTGATTCATAAAATCACACGTGGGATTCCGACTTTCTTCAAATGGAATGAACAGAAATAGAATAAGACCAATTCCGACTTAGGGAAGTCTTACCTTGTTTTTATTTCTCCCTTTCAAGTTGCATTTCAAAAAGGCTGACATATTTCGGATAATATTATAGTTAGTTCAAAAAATTATCCATTTTATGAAACGAACTAAGAACAAGAAAGTATGGGTAACTATCAAATTAGACATGTCTAAAGCTTATAATCACATAAGAGTGGAACCATATTAGGGTTCTCTTCCAACTCTTGAGTTTTTTGGAATATTGGTGTGACCTGATCAGTGTCTTGATGTCTTTGGTTTCTTATTCTATTAAATTGAAGGGCTCCAATTTCAATTATTTTAAAGCTTCCAGGCACCAGACAAGGATGCTTCCTTAGCCCCTACTTGTTCATCTTAGCTATGGAGGATCTGTCTCAAATTTTGGGTTTCTTTAGAGAGCGAAATCTTTTCAAAGGATAAAGGTGTCTCGTCATGCCCCAGAGGTTACACACCTCCTTTCTACAGATGATACTTTCCCTCTCTGCAGAGCAAACTTATCAGATATCACCAGAAAAGAAGTGATTGATCAGCCTAATATGCAATAACATTCAGTAACTGAGATCCAAGAATCACCCAGAACAGAAACAAATTGGGATGACAGTACTAAATTGAATCAGATAACCAGAAACTAGCAGAACAATGGTGCGCAGGATACTTGAAATCTGATTACAGGAAAAAATCGTTCGAAGGGGGGGGGGGGGGCTGCTAGCAAGGTTTACATATTTTATAAAACTTACAAGGTTGAGTCACAATGGCATAAGGAAAATCTTTCAGCCAATAAGATCCATCCCTTAACACAGCATGAAAGAAAAAAAAAAATGGCTGGGAAACTCCCAACCAGTTTGAGAGAATACTTTTGATCTGCATCAACTCTCTCTAGCTTCTGAAATCATTTGTTTCCCGAAGAACGTGTAAAGGACATGAAGAAGACTCTTGTAACTTACTTTGTGATCCAGTTAAAGGAAATCCATTCCTCTAGACCCCTAAATATAAGCAATTGTCATGCTATGCAGATCTAACAATCAGATGAACCTTCAGAACCTTTTCTCATGGTTCAGCTACTCGCATTCTCCTCCTATCTCTAGTAGCCATCCTCTCTCCATATCTCACAAATATATCTGCAAGATCAACCAACCCCACCTCTCTTAGTCTCT
This sequence comes from Macadamia tetraphylla, assembly GCA_022985045.1. Taxonomy (NCBI): domain Eukaryota; kingdom Viridiplantae; phylum Streptophyta; class Magnoliopsida; order Proteales; family Proteaceae; genus Macadamia; species Macadamia tetraphylla. The sequence continues at coordinate 18,791,765 of CM040964.1, read as the reverse complement.
TTCCCACTTCCTCAAACATTACAACACCTTCCTCATTTGAAAAACAATGCAAAAACATATTGTAATCAAACCTAGGCACCTCAACTCCACCACTCACCATCCTTTCCACATACTTAGTAGCTTCTAAAAACTTCCCCACCTTAACCAAGCCCCCCACAAAGATGGTATTGAAATTCACAATCGGGTCAGGCCCCTTTCTCCCTCTCTTCCCTAGGTGTCCTTGCAATAGCATAATGTAAGTGTGCATCGTTGGCTCACACCCTCTCTTTATCATCTCCCTAAACACTTGGGTTGCTTCACTCGCCCTTCTCAACTTTACCAACCCTTTAATCAATCCATGGTAGACACTTATATCTGGTTTTTCAATCTCCTCGGCCATCTTATAAGCTTCCCTAACTCTCCCTTTGGTTAAAAGCCCATAAACTAATGCTGCAAATGTCTGGTTATCAGCATGGATTCCTCTCGTCCGCATTTCTTCGAACACCAAATGAGCCTGGGCTAACTTGCTTCTTTTACAGAACCAGGTGATCACAAGCCTGTAGGTCGACAAACCCAAATCGTCAATCCTTTCTGTTCTCATGAACTGAAAAAGTTTCAATGCCTCATCGGTTCGATTTGTCTTGAAAAGAGTCTCCATCATCTTCTCAACTGCATCTATATCCGGTTGGAACCCTTCATCCACCATTAAACTCCAAATTTTTCCAGCTTCAACTAGATCACCGGTATCGCAGAACCCAACAATCAGGTACTTGTAAGTGACCCCAGATGGTCTGATCCAAGGCTTTAACTTGGAGACTATATATTTAGCTTCATCAACAAGCTTATAACAACAAAGAGTCTCAACAACCTTATTAAGAGTCTCCAGATTGTAACTAAACTCATGGGTGTTCATCAAATGGAAGAATTCGACACATTTCTTCAACTCCCTCGCCGATGCCAAAGATTTCAGGGCAATTCTAAAAGTTTTATTAGTAACAAGCCGTCTTCTGGCCATTTCCTGTAACATCTCCCAAAGAAGCTCGATGTTGCTTGACTTCCCAATCACATCGACCATTTTGTTGAAAGAAACCGACGAATGAGTGAAATCCGGCTGGATTTCTGTGAACTTGAAGAAAGCGTAGATGGGTCTCCATGAGTAAGGGAATTTGTTGCAGACCTGAAGAAAGAACTCGTGAGAAAGATTGAAATCGCAATTACGGAGGTGTGAGTGGAGCTTTGACTCCTCCGAGTTCTGTTGTTGGTAGAGGATCGTGCAGACTCGAAGGAGCTGAGAGGTATTGACAGGTGAGTTGGGTTCTAAGGTGGGTGAGGAGAAATTTGAGCTCGAATTTGTTTCCAATAATCGATATTGGAGTTGAAGGTGACTCTGGAATTTAGTGAGCCTTCTGCTGATCGTCGTTAGTTTTTTGGTCATGTAGCTCGCGAGGCATAAACTGTATGTCATAGGACTGAAGAATGAAAAGCGCATACAATTGTTGGAGGGGACAAAAAACGAAAAGGAATGCTCTCACATAGTCACATGATTAAAATAGGATTGGCGAAGTAGAGAGGTGTATTTGAAGTGTTGAGTGATGGACGGCTATCCTTAAAGCTTTAAGAAAAATTCTACAAAGCAGTCATAAAACTGACTATAATGTATGAGGCGGAATGTTGGATAATCAAGAAGAGTAACATAGATAAGTTGAGTATAGCAGAGATGAAGATGTTGATATGGATGTACGGCAACACTAGAATGGATAGGATGAGGAATGATCGGGTTAAAGCTAGTATGGGATTTGCTCTGATTCAGGAGATCACGATGTTGAGATGGATGTACAGCGAAACTAGAATGGATAAGATATGAGGAATGATCGAGTTAGAGCTAGTTTGGGATTTGCTCCGATTCAAGACAAGCTCAGAGAATGTCGCTGAAGGTGGTTTGGACATGTTCAACATAGACCTTTGAAAATTCCTATAAGGTGAAGTGATCAGATCCAAATGAAAGGAGCTAAAAGAACTAAGGATAGACCTAAAATGACTAACAAAAAAATCATTTGTGCTGAGGCAATCAGTGATAGTGAGGACCCAACGACTGGTGCATGTTGGGGCCTCCCAACCTTTGGATCCTCACTTCTACTCACTACTCACCGCAGAGGATTTGAATCCAAAGTGACCATTGACGAGTTGATAAGGAAAAACATGAAGAAGCTCGGTCGGTCTAGATCTTCATATGACATCAAACAGAGCTGTTTGAGGGCAATGATTCATGTTGTTGATTGCATTTAGGTGGGATGTTCCGAGGGTGTTGCTTTGTCATTTTTTTTCTTTTCTTTTCTTTTCCATTTTCTTTCCTTAGCTTTTTATCTTTCACAATCACAGATCCATGTAGCCGATCCCATTTAGTTGAAAAAAGGCTTTGTTGTTGTTGTAAAGTTTTATAGGTGGGACACCGGGTTACACTTAGACACAGGGGCACAAAATGACCCTTGTGCCCCTTCTAGGGGCACGCCGCACACCCCTATACCTAGGCATAGCCCCTGTGTCCCACCCAGAAAACACTAGCCCAAATTCGATATATGTTACAACTTTGTCTATGAACCTATATGTAGTGGTGTCAAACCAGCCAGTCTGGTCGGTTTTGATCAAGTTCAATTGGTCTTGCACCTTTGGTTAGGGTTATGAATTTGGCTTGGTGAGCCCAAGCCTGCTCAAGCCCCCCCGAGCTCAATAGGTCTGTGCTTCTCGTTGAGCAAGCAACACTAGGGCTGAGATTTCCAGGTCTACAGTCTAAGGTAGGGTCAAGTAGGGTCATGTCAAGCATGGGCTGAAGCTGAGGCTTCAATTTAAGCCCAACCTTTATTCTCCGATTGCTAGCATAGCCTATGCTCCTGGACCCTCCATCCATATCTCACCTCCCCTCCCTTGAAATGACCTCTCTGCCTCTTGAGAATGATTCTTTTTTAAGGGTAATGGTTGGGTGTTTCCTGATGGCAAAACCTACACACTCAGACAAAGAAACACTCTCTCATAAATATATAAAATGTATCAAGGCAGTTCCCTTCATCGACAGTGAAGGAGAATCCTTTGCCCAAAGAGTTTGGATGTCTTGGGATGGATATCGATAAAGGGGGAGGGCATTATCAAGAGGTGTATATATATATATATATATATATATATATTATTTTTTTTTCTCTCAGGGTCAATGAGATAACGAATATGCCTTACATGGTTGGGGTTTGAAGCCCAAGCCAGCCCATCAAAACTTTGGGTGGTTCAAGTAAACTTGTATCATATTCGACTTTGGTGGTCTTCCAACTTTGTGACTAAAATTTTGGACAATTGTACTTTTCCCCTTTCATTTTGAGCTGTTGTTCATGGATATAATTCACTTGGTGATAGTATCAGTAGCGGCCGATACGATACCAATACATATTGATCATTTCGGTTTCATTCCAGATCAAAACAATATTTTTGGAAAAACATACCTATACAGTATAAACTGTGTTATTATTTAAATTGTCTTGCATTTATTTTACTTCTCATCTTTAAGTAACCTACTTCACCAAAAAAAAGCTTAAAGTAACTTGGCATAGTGTTTCAAGACCCAAGACTGCTGGAGGTCCAAGTCTTAAGAGACTATGCCTATGAAGAAAATGCTGCACCTGTCCATTTCAAATTTTCAATGACCTTTCTCTGGATTCAGATCACCATTAGTAGTTAATCTTTCTAATAAAAAATCTTGGAACTGTCACAGTAATTGTTTCCATTAGGGTTGCACAAACATAACCTTCATTTATGAACATTAATAACATCTTACATAGTTTATTACAGACCAGCCCTTTATATGTTCTAAGATGTATTAAAAATGGCTCCATACAATTCCAGTAAAATATCTATAATCCATTATGAAGCGAACTCCAAGGATTGGAGGGCATACTGACACAAGCTTGGGCTGAGGCCTCAGCCATCTGCAGCTCCTTTATACCCGCATTACAGATATTAGCAAGGGAGCGCATGTATTTCCTTCCATACTGGGATAAAGATCGACAGTGTACCTCAAAAGTCCTCACCTGTACAAAAGACAAATGAATTCCCAGAGACTGAAGATCATTATTGAAAACTTATCTTGAATCAGTCTAGGCTTCTAGGAGAGAAGTCAGAGACATTAAGCATTGGACCACTTACCATTGTCTTAAGGCAATCCCAATCATCCACAAGGGGGTGTCCTGTGGGACGAACAGCATTCAGTACCTCTGGACCTTTCTCAATTCCAAACAAAAGCTCTCCAATGAGTTTAATACTCTGGTCAATGTGCATCCTATGAGACATTGCATCAACAAACTGCTTCTGAGCTACAAGTTTCTCGGGAGAGCCTTCTGGAGCTTTAGTGAACTGGTAGAAGAACAATCCCCACCACCCCCAGAAAAAAAAAAAAAAAAATGAGAGAGAACAGTGCTTGTCTATTCTTATATAATGAATCGGGATATAAAGCTTAAAGCAGTGATGAAAATATTTCAGCAGGCTTAAGCCTTTCTAAAGGACCATAGACTTGGGTAGAAGTCCTGGTTTTACAGGGTACCCTGAGGAGGTGACTACTCAGTCGTAACCTTCACATTTATTTGGATTTAAAAGTAGGCATTGACAGTTATTAGAATTTTGAAAAAAGAAGACAATATTGATTCAATTAAGTAATACAAAGTGGGATTTGAACAAACCTTGTGCCAGAAATGAAGAAGATCTGCATCCCGTTGGTTAACAGACATTGAAAAAGATGGCGCAGAGTTTTCTTCTATGAAGCTTGAATTATCATTTATGGGATTTGAACCCATATATAGAAAGAGGTGCTCCTTACTAAGACTTAAATCCCCATATTGCTGAACATGTGAGCCAGGATAAGAACCATTATTCACTGTCCTTGTTTTCACCTGAAAATTTTCACAAATAGATTTCTCAAATAGGAGGGTGCTACAATATCCCTATAAAGTAATGTACGTGTGAAGTTCGAGCTTTTACCCACTGATACTGCTGCATCAGAGATTCATTCCTCAAATTGTGTTTCTCACTGTCCATAAGTTCACCAATTAAATACCACAAAAAAGAACACATATATCCAAAACTAAGAAGAGATATCAAAATAAAACCTCTTGCCATTTCTTCGGCCAAAGGCCACACATAAACGAGTCACCCAGTTGAGAAAAGCCTAACAAGGACACATTATCTAAAAAATGGTGACAAAAAATAAAAAATAAAAACCTGGGTTCAAATTTGGGTTCAAGGGGTGCAGTTACGAGTTGATCATGAAAGCTACTGAGCTTTGATGAGCACTCAGCAAATGTAAGCAGTTTTAGCCAAGATACAGATGAAAATTTAGTACCCTCTCCCACAAAGACTTTTTTTTTTTTTTGGGGAACCATTGGATTCCCAAAGGAAGCCAATAGGACACATTTTCTGTGATTTCCTTCGTTCTTTAAGAAAGCTCCTGTACTAATGGTTATGATACATACCTATATTCCATCCAAGAAACACTGTACAAGTCACCCAAACATGTAAAATATTCTGGAGGAGAAGGAGGAATAGTGTCATGACAGTAGGTTCCATAACTGTTCTCTGTAGCACTTGATGCCGTTGTTGCATAGATATTTAATCCTTCGGGTAAAAGGCCCTCAAAAATACTCCCAGATTCACAGGCTTCAACATAGAAAACCTATAATTTCATAGAAATAGAGAGTTAATCGAGAAAATATTCTCTCCACAACCCTTGAAGAATGCAAATAACATGTAAAACGTTATTTACCAAACTCTTATATGTCCCTGAAGCATGCTTTTGCTTTAACACGTCTATTAAATCTTTTGCATAAAACACACCATTAGGCATTCCTGGCAGGGAAAAGCATGACATGACCATGGTGCATCTCAGTCCATTATTCAGAAATCTTGGACGTACTTGGAAATAACAGCTATGGTTATCAAACCAAAATGAAACTTCCATGTCTATCAAAAAAACTGTCATAATAAAATTCAATAGGATTCAGTATAAATATAAGACATACAAGTAGAACATTTTGATTGGATCTAGAATCCGATGGTTTGGAAAAATTGGAGTATAATTGAATTCAGATCAAATTGAAACAAATTTAAATTTCAAGTATTGATGGCACAGCCATGAGCAGGGATTTTGGGTCCTCAAACCATGAAGAAACCATGAAATCAAGATGAGAAAACAAAGTGTTTTAATGTGAAAATATAAGCAGAGAGCTACTAACCAAGAATCCCAGGACCACCATGGTCAGTATAGAAAACAAAAACATGGTCATCTGGACCACTGTCCACAACCTTTCCACTACCACCTGTAAGAGCAGTTTTGTTTCCAAGGAGAACAGCAAAAAAGTTTTGAACAGTAACATTTTTGCCAGTATAATCCTGTAACAAGAAAGTTCCATACATGAGATGATATATTCAACAGACAATAGAAGCAGGCTTAGACTTGCATAGAAAATAAAATAACCTTTGGAACTCCTTTATAAACGTCATCACCACTAGGGTTATTAATGATGATGCCTCGTCTAGGGTTCAGTGCGTTTGAAGCGATATCATCATACATGAAAACAATGATGTTTTCATCTTTTAATCCACCTTTTCTCAAGACTTGGTAGGCATGGCATACATCAGCCTAAAAAAGAAACGTTAAGGATTATAATATCGACATAAAAGTATTAAAATTAAAGAATCATCAAAGCAACAAAACCATAACAACTTTATCTCCAAAAAATAGAAGAAATGTCAGAAATCTCAAATCTGCAACTGCAAGCAGCAAAAACTAATCATATGAGTGAAAATTCTACAAGATCTTAATAAGTCTTAAGTCATATTGATCAAGTAAAAAAAATCAAAGTAGTGATTATCTGTAATTTTCACTACTTTCCCTTCTACAAATAAAGGTAGAAGAACAGTTGAAGTTCCTCTTTCTTCCCTTTCTTTTAGTTGTTGGAAAGGGGGGGGGAGGAGGAATGGAGATGGTTCAACTTGAAATATCTGTCAGGCATTAATCAATTGGAAACTGGAAAGTATCCCATAAAACTTCATCATACACTTCGGTTCTGAAGCCCAATTCCTCTACTGAGAATTAGAAGAAAAAAACCCTTTTGGTGATGTTACATTTAGCCTAATTTGTAGATAATTTTCAGAGCAAAATACTTCAATTCCATGCTACTTACAAACTATATCATCTCATAATTCCTTGCTGTTGTGTTTTGCCTTCATCATCCTTATTTAAATGCCATTAAGCTGAAAATTTTCCAATTCCAAACCTAACTCATTTAAGGCTCATTTATGCATGAAACTATAAGAATTTTGGACATCCAAAGACTAATCCACCTCTAATTTCTCCAAGCCATACTAAACAAGAATTAGCTTAAACAAGAAGACATAAACTCAGAAATTAAACCAAAACTCACAGGAACTGTCGAGAAAATTCTTTATTATAGAAACTAGATCTGACAATAGCTCAATAGAAACTTCAAACAATACACAATCAAATGCAATGGAAGTATAGCAAAAAGAAGAACAATGATAAAGCAAATAAATCAAAGATGATTTATACCTGATGACGGTAATTAGCGAAACCTTGAGAACCAGCAACGAGGACGGCCCATCTGGTACCCACGAAATTATCATCCTCGTTGTTGCCACTGCGACCCATGAATTCCGTCACCGTCGACGGCAGCTTGAAAGCTTCACTATTGACATTCCGGCCATCGACATTTTGGATTGAAACCGAGAGTAAGTGTAAGATAATAACTCCGCGAAAAAGCGAATCATCGTTGCCGGTGGAAGAGAATGGAAGAAGAAGGGTTAGCTCAGCTCAGCTCTCTAGAGGCAGAGTAGAAACAGAAGAAATGGCGGGGTCCTTTTTAAAGGCTCGGTGAAGTGTACTTTTGCTGACGTGGTATATTATCTTTTTTTTTTTATAGAAGACAACAGTAATAACGTTTTACCAAAAAAAAAACATTTAATACCATAAAACCCCGTTAACCCCATTCTATATTTGACTTCACAAACCATTAAACCCCATTCCATATAAATTCCATATAAGACAAAAAGCATTCAAGTTCTCATTCCTAATATAACTTAACATTAATACCATAAAACTACATTAAATACATTCCATATTTGACTTCTCTAACCATTAAACCCCTTTCTAGTTGGAGCAAAGCTGTCTTGTTCAAGTTCCTCATGTTTTAAGTATAGATTTTCTCATTGATGTAAAGAGAAAGGATAGGATCCTTTCATTGTATAGCTGTTATATGAAAGGATAGGATTCTATACAAGGAAAAGAATATTACAAAAACCTATACAAGGTTTTATAGGGAAAGGGAATATTACACAAATATAACAGCTATACAATGAAAGGATTGAAAGAATCCTATAGAATCCTATCCTTTCATATAACAGCTATACAATAAAAGGATCCTATCCTTTCTCTTTACAATTGACACCTTAGGGAGTCAATAGATTTGTAAATTCTTATTATTTTACTCTTTCTTTTATTTCTAAAATTAATTGAGAAAGCGTTTCATGTGGGATAATATGGTTTCCACACGAGAGTGAAAGATAATGGGAGTGCACGAGGATGCATCTATATAAGAGTCATTTTTTCTTTTATAGGGGGTGGACCAATCATTTCCCCCATGTGTTTGGACGCAATGGCCACATTTCCCCAAAAAAACATGTTTGAGCCAGCAGAGCAATACAACTTGCAGAGTGACATGACAATGATCATAGTGATCTGGCAAAGTATTAATGATGGTATTAGTTGAGAGTATCAGTTATGGTCTCATAGTGCTTGATGAGGTGTATAGGATTCCATGGTGGCAATAAGGGCAATTTGGTCATTGTACGACATCTGGAACAACAAATACAGTTTGCAATGTTATTTTGGTCAATTCACATAAGACATATGTACTATTGTCATGAGGATGTCAATGTGAAGGGCATATTGGTTACTAAGGGTAATTTGGTAATTTTAATATGCTCATGATATCATGAGGTGGTCAGATGTGATGACATGATAGTGTATTGTCACTTTGATGACATGGCAGTGATGAGTGGAGTGTCAGATGTTGGTTGAGTGCAATATTTGTGGCAATGGTGCACGTTTCGAATTTCTAAGCTTGATATCAACAATTTTGGCACTTCTATGTTCGGAGGAATTTTGGTAATTGAATATGAATTTTATGGGGTCAATGTTTTCAAAAAAGTTGTAGAGTATGTCGTATCTTTCCAACGCACCCGGATTTGACTCGACACAATATCATATGAAGAAGATACAACAAGCGAAAATTTCAAAGGCAATTTGGTTATTTTATATGGCGGCATCTGATGATAGGTTTTTTATATTGCTGAAGCACTAGCAATAAAGAAAGCTCTCACACTTTCTATTTAAACATGGTTGGAATCGGATTATTATAGAAAGTGATAATTTAATGATTATCAATATTTTGAATGGAGCCTCATCTGCTTGCCCTTGGAAGATCTCTTATATTATTGAAGATTGCTAGTGTCTTGCCTCCATTTTTTCTTATATTACTTTTCAGCACTCTTTCAGAGAATGTAATAACCATCCATGGGTTGCCTAGGTAGTTAGGGCGAATTTGGGGATTGTGTGGATAGGCGCACAGTCTTAGGTTCGATTCCCCATCTGTAACCTAAATTTCATATTTAAAAATCCCTAAACGGATTTCCCGCCTAAAGCATTTAATCTGATGGATCCTGCTCCCTCCTATGCATTGACCAATCAGAGGATTTAAATCCAAGATTCTCGGATTGGGATCCTCTCCTAAGCAGTGATCGTCCAGGTCTTGCTCATAGCTACCTGGGCAATCAACACGAGTTCAAATGGTGATCTAACAGTTCTCAGTGGGCGCCTCTGGCTGATCGATAGAAACACAGCCATTGAATCAGCCCTTGGACATGTGTCGATCACCCAAGTAGCTATGGACTGACTTGGGCGAGCCAGATCCAAGATTTCTAGGCCTGAGGTCGAGTCAGGTAGGGCTATGTCAAGCCTAGGCTGAGGCTTGAGACTAAGCCCAGCCTTTTTATATAGAAATAGGGATGATGTTATCTGACCGCAAGCGTAGCCTATGCTTCCAGACCCTATGTCCATCTCTCACCTCCCCTCCCCTGAAATGATCTCTCTGCTTCTTTAGAATAATTCCATTCTAAAGGCAGAGTGGTTGGATGTTTCCTGTCGGCATAACCTACACTCTTAGATAGGAAATACTCTCATAAATATATAAAAATATATGGAGGCAGTTCCCTTCATCGACGGTGAAGGGAGAATCCCTTGCCCAGAGGGTTTGGATGTGTTGGGATGGATATCAGGAATAGTGAGAGAGGGCATTATCAAGAAGTGTGTACATTGTTTTCTTTTTCAAGGCTCAATGAGATAAAGAATTTGCCTTAAATGGATGGCGTTTGAAGACCAAGCCCAGCCCTTTATATGTTCTAAGATGTATTAAAAATGGCTCCATACAATTCTATAACAAGGATTGGAGGGCATACTGACACAAGCTTGGGCTGAGCCCTCATCCATCTGCTGCTCCTTTATACCCGCATTACAGATGTTAGCAAGGGAGCGCATGTATTTCCTTCCATAATGGGATAAAGATCCACAGCGTGCCTCAAAAGTCCTCACCTGCACAAAAGACTCAAATGAATTTCTAGAGACTAAAGATCATTATTGAAACTTATCTTGAATCAGTCTAGGCTTCTAGGAGAGAAGTCAGAGATATTAAGCATTGGGCCACTTACCATTGTCTTAAGGCAATCCCAATCATCTACAAGGGGGTGTCCTGCAGGACGAACAGCATTCAGTACCTCTGGACCTTTCTCAATTCCAAACAAAAGCTCTCCAATGAGTTTAAGACTCTGGTCTATGTGCATCCTATGAGAAATTGCATCAACAAACTGCTTTCAAGCTACAAGTTTCTCGGGAGAGCCTTTTGGGGCTTTAGTGAACTGGTAGAAGAACAATCCCCACCACACCCCGGAAAAAAGGAAAAAGTGAGAGAGAGAACAGTGCTCGTCTATTCTTACATAATGAATAGGGATATAAAGCTAATAAAGCAGTGATGAAAAATTTTCAGCAAGTTTAAGCCTTTCTAAAGGACCATAGACTTGGGTAGAAGTCCTTGTTTTACAGGGTACCCTGAGGAGGTGATGATAGTCAGTTGTAACCTTCACATTTATATGGATTTAAAACTAGGCATTTACAGTTATCAGAATTTTGAGAGAGGAAGACAATATTGATTCAGTCAAGTCATACAAAGTGGGATTTGGCCAAACCTTGTGCCAGAAATGAAGAAGATCTACATCCCGTTGGTTAACAGACGTTGAAAAAGATGGCAGAGTTTTCTTCTATGAAGCTTGAATTATCATTTGTGGGATTTGAACCCATATATAGAAAGAGGTGCTCCTTATTAAGGCTTAAATCCCCATATTGCTGAACTTGTGAGCCATCATCAGAACCATTATAATTTGCTGTCCTGTTTTTTACCTGAAAATTTTCACAAATAGATTTCTCAAATATGAGGGTGCTACAATATCCCTATAAAGTAATGTATGTGTGAAGTTCGAGCTTTTGCCAGCTGATACTGCTGCATCAGAGATTCATTCCTCAAATTGTGTTTCTCACTGTCCATAAGTGAACAAATTAAATACCACAAAAAAGAACACATATATCCAAAACTAAAAGAGATACCAAAATAAAACCTCTTGCCATTTCTTCTGCCAAAGACCACACATTAACGAGTCACCCAGCTAAGCAAAGCCTTAAAAGAAGACATTCTCCGAAAAACGGTGACAAAAAATAAAAAATAGACCTGTGTTCCAAATTTGGGTTCAAGGGGTGCAGTTACAAGTTGATCATGAAAGCTTTGATGAGTACTCTGCAAATGTAAGCAGTTTTAGCCAAGATGCAGACGAAAATTTAGTACCCCCTCCCCCAAAGATTTTTTTTTTTTGGGGGTTTGGGGGTGGGAGGAACCCAATAAGGACATATTTTTCTGTGATTTCCTTCGCTCTTTAAGAAATCTTGTACTAATGGTTATGATACATACCTATCTTCCATCCAAGCAACACTGTACATGTCACCCAAACATATATCATATTCTGGAGGAGGAGGAGGAAGAGTGTAAGGACAGTAGGTTGCATGACTGTCCTCTGTAGCACTTGATGCCGTTGTTGCATAGATATTTAATCCTTCAGGTAAAAGGCCCTCAAAAATAATCCCAGATTCACAGGCTTCAACATAGAAAACCTATAATTTCATAGAAATAGAGATTTAATCGAGAAAATATTCTCTCCACAACCTTTGAAGAATGCAAATAACATGTAAAATGTTATTTACCAAACTCTTATATGTCCCTGAAGCATGCTTTTTCTTTAACACATCTATTAGATCTTTTGCAAAGAGCACACCAGTAGGCATTTCTGGCAGAAAGCATGACATGACCATAGTGCATTTCAGTCCATCATTCAGAAACCTTGGACATACTTGGAAATAACAGCTATGGTTATCAAACCAACTGAAAATGAAACTTACATGCCTATCAAAAAAACTGTCGTAATAAAATTCAAAAGGATTCAGTATAAATATATAAGACACACAAGTAGAACATTTTGATTAGATCTAGAATCTGACGGTTTGGACAAATTTGAGTATATTTAAATTCATATCAAATTGAAACAAAATTAAATTTCAAGTATTGATGGCACAGTCATGAGCAGAGGTTTTGGGTTCTCAACCATGAAGAAACCATGAAATCAATATGACTATATGAGAAAACAGATGTATTTTAATGTTAAAGATATAAGCACAGAGCTACTAACCAAGCATCCCAGGACCACCATGGTCAATATAGAAAACAAAAATATGGTCATCTGGACCACTGTCCACAACCTTTCCACTACCCCCCCTAAGGGAAGTTTTGTTTCCAAGGAGAACAGAAAAAAGTTGTCAACAGTAACATTATCTCCGGTATAATCCTGCAACAAGAAAGTTCCATAAATGAGATGATATATTCAACAGACAATAGAAGCAGGCTTAGACTTGAATAGAAAATAAAATAACCTTTGGAACTCCTTTATAAATGTCATCACCACGCGGGTTATTAATGATGATGCCTGGTCTAGGGTTCTCCTCATTTGAAGCAATATCATCATACATGAAAACATTTCATCTTTTAATCCACCTTTTCTCAAGATTTGGTAGACATGACATACATCAGCCTAAAAAAAAAAAGTTAATGATTATAATATCAACATAAAATTACTAAATTTAAAAAATCATCAAAGCAACAAAACCATAACGACTTTATCTCCAAAAAATAAAAGAAATATCAGTAATCTCAAATCTGCAACTGCAAGCAGCAAAAACTAATCATGTGAGAGAAAGTCTTCAAGATCTTAATAAGTCTTAAGTCATATCGATCAAGTAAAAATCAAAGTAGTGATTAGCATCTGCAATTTTTTTACTACTTTCCCTTCTACAGATAAAGGTAAAAGAACAGATGAAGTTCCTCTTTCTTCCCTTTCTTTTAGTTGGGGGGAGGGAATGGGAAGGGTTCAACTTGAAATAACTGTCAGGTATTACTCAACTGGAAACTGGAAAGTATCCCATAAAACTTCATCATACACTCCTGTTCTGAAGCCCAATAATCCTCTACTTAGACGCAGAAAAAAACCCTTTTGGTGATGTTACATTTAGCCTAAATTGTAGATAGTTTTTAGAGAAAAATACTTCAATTCAATGCTACTTAAAACTACATCATCTCGTAATTCCTCGCTGTTGTGCCTTGCCCTCATCATCCTTATCTAAATGCCATTAAGCTGAAAATTAAATTTTCCAATCCCAAACCCAAATCATCTAAGGCTCATTTACGCATGAAACTACAAGAATCCTGGACATCTAAAGACTACTCTACCTCTAATTTCTCCAAACCATACTAAACAAGAATTAGCTTAGAAAAGAAAACATAAACTCAGAAATTAAACCAAACCTCACACAAACGGTCGAGGAAAATCTTTCTTATTAAACGTAAGATCTGACAATAGTTCAATAGAAACGTCAAACAATACACAATCAAATGGAATGGAAGTATGGCAAAAAGAAGAACAATGATAAGAATTCACAGAAAGCAAACAAATCACAGATGATTTATACCTGTTGAAGGTAATTATCGTAACCATTAGAACCAGCAACGAGGACAGCCCATCTCGTACCCACGGAATCATCATCCTCGTTGTTGCCACTGCGACCCATGAATTCAGTCACCGTCGACGGCAGATTGAGAGTAAGTGTAAGATAATAACTCCGGTGAAAAAGCAAATCATCGTTGCCGGTGGAAGAGAATGGAAGACGAAGGGGTTAGCTCAGCTCTCTACGGGCAGCGTCGTAGTATTACAGAGCAGTGGCGGGGCCTATTTAAAGGCTCGTCACCGAGACTTTGAGAGTATTTTTTGCTGATGTGGAATATTAGCAAAAAAAGAAAACATTTACTATCATAAAACTCCATATACTGTTTTTTTTCTTTCTTTTTTTCCTTCCTTTTATAAGAAACATTTACCTTCTTCAAATTATTTCAGATCACATGAAAACTTCTCAAAAATAACAAGTAAAAATTAAAGATAATCAAATAAATAAGCCCTGATGTAGCTTTAGTGCTATCACATGTTTATAATAATAAAACTAAAGGTTCGTCAACTGAAACCTCTATAAATGAAAATACCAATTAAATCCATCAAATTATAGCGCAAAACTTGAATAAGATGATAGAAATATATCTTTTGAAACAATACTGGCTGGTTGCATCAATTCCTAATCAGTATTTCGATATTGATCCCATCCTAGAACCATCCCTCCCATTTATTATTCACTATGAAAATCAAATCCCAGTAGCATCTCGTTTATTAATGAGACGATTTAATACCAAGTTTTAACAACATGATTCTCAATTCTGATCCCAAATTGACACCTTAATTAAACACCATTCCATAATCCATATAGTCTAAAATCATTATTTTTGGTAAAGTATAGTCTAAAATCATTCAAGTCCTCATTCCTTATAAGACAACATTGATAACATTTTACCAAAAAAGAAAAAAAAAATTAATACCATAAAACCCCATTAACCCCATTCCATATTTGACTTCACAAACATTAAAAACCCTTCCATATAAATATATATATATATATATAAAACCATTCAAATTCTCATTCTTTATAAAATAAACATTAATACCACAAAATCCCATTAGTCTCATTCCATATATATTTAACTTCATAAACCATTAAATCATATTCCATAGAAGACAAAAATCATTAATTTTTTTGGTAAAAAAAGGGTGCTCCACATTAATACCATAGCTTCCAGGCCGAAAGCCCCATATGGCAAACAATACTTCCATAGAACCCACGAGTGATAGTGAAATATGTCAACTTAAACTCACAACCAACTGATTTGAGCAGTGATGGACAAGGACTTCCTTCACTATGCTACCAACCTTGTTGGTAGAGAAAAATTATTCAAGTTGAAGCAAGCCAATGAGAACACATAAGAAAGCATAGTAAAACAAGGGACAATTAACTGAAGGTGTCAATTTATGAATACAACAATAAAAGTATCGTTTTGTTTTATCTTTTAAGTATGTAAATTTGAATATTATTTTTTGAAGAGTTTCCCTCCAACCTAGATGAATGAAAAATCATGATCTGAAAGTCATTAATACTCTCCCTTATAAGATTAAAGTTCAAAAATGCATTTACCCCAGTATGATCCTCATACAATCCCTATTAATGCACACGGTTTTTTTTTTTTGGGTGAAAATGCACACTGTAAAAGATACAATTTTCTATCTGCATGATGGGAAAGTGCATCCTTTTTTTACCAATTATGTCACAAGTTAAAAGAATTTTAGAAATTGAAGATTAAGTTTTTAAAAACTTAAAAAGTAAATATATATTTATCTTTAGCCATACAGTTCATAACTCATTATGTTTTTTTTTTTTCTTCACAAAATTTGAATCCTTTCTCATACAACTTGACATATATTTTGATTTTATTAAAAAAGAAATTACATTTTTTACGAGGGTTGTCAAAAAACCTCTGTCGACCTAAACTCGCTCTGAACCAAAACAAGGTTTGGATTGAGATTTCAGTCCATAGAATAGGTTAGGGTTGAGAATTTCATGTCCGAGGTTAGGTTGAGAACCCCACCCTACATATTAAGTACATAATCATATAAATAAGTTAATAATTATTAATAGATACTTGTAGTAAAAGGTTTGCAAACAATCTACATTTATACAAAATGTTGGTCTTTGCAATGCATTAAGATCAAACAACCAAATAATGAATAGTATTGAGCTGGGGTAGGTTGGGCTAAACCCAGCCCAATCAGGATCCATCAGGGTTGGGCTAGGTTGGGCTGAGCTGAGATAACCCACCCCGACCTAGTGCTGAGCTGGGTTTGGATTGAATTAAGAAACCTTAGGATTGAGTTGAAATTTTCAAAAACCCAGCCCAACCCGACCCATTAACACCCCTACTGTGTACCATACTACTATGTCTTCTTCAATAGGCCATTCGGTAATAACATAGCCTCATATAATTTTTTTAGTCACGTCATTTTGAAGGGGCGTGGGGTGTTGTGCCTCTTGGAGGCCTGGATTGTTGGTGTTACTGACCAATGGAGTGGAACTACATCATTTCCTAGTTCTCTTGAGAAAGATTTTTTTCTATGGCAGTGATTGGAGCAAAGCCACGTGCCCAAACGGTAGTTGCACACCTAAATATGCTATGTCACGAGCCAGAAAGAGAGTTTGCACCTACGTATACCTGAGTATACGAGTGTAAATAATTAAAAGGGAAGAAAAGAAGCATACACCGTCGAGGTGCAGATTCCAATATACCCCCTCTCATATAATGAATCATGAGATCCATACTAACTTTCTCTCTCCTATTTTGACCATATGGTCCTATGAAGGACACATCTGAATAATGTCATTCTCTGAATGCACTTTGGTGTGGCTTTCATGTTCCTTCTTACCCTGTTCTTATGGAAAATCCTATCCCATAATAAAAAAATTTCTTCCATTTTGTGTTGTTATTCGTGGATTTAGTTTACTAGGTAATGTTATTGGTCGTTACAGATACTGATGTTGATACCATTACGAATTGGTTGTATCAGCATGATTCCAAATCAAAACAACATTTTTCATTCAAAAAGCCAATGCATACCATATTGGCTAATATGTAGAGGTCCAACATTGGTATCGGGAGCAAGAAGTACCACGGACAACACTATCTCTCATAGGATGGTATATATAATCCTATTCTTAATATAGAAGAAGAAGAAGAAATCCATGTAATCTTCTAACATATAGAGCCTTATTAACAGTAAAAACCATAGAGACTCGCGATCCCACCCCCCACCCGCCCCAAAACAAAAAAAAAAAAAAGAAAGAATTTTCTCTGTTTCTATAATTTTCTTGAGTTGATCTGTCTTGATTTGGATGAGTCTATGATTTTGATATGCATTTGCAAGGGGAATGTTTTATTTGGGTTCACCTATAATCCTCATTACTCTCCATTAGACGTAGGTTGAAACTACCCTTTCCCCCCCTATAATCATATCTTACCATGCAATAACTTTCACTGTTGGTTGAGAGAAAGTCGTTCCACTTTTCACCGATGAGAAGCATGCATACCAAGTAGGAATGACTAAAATATTTTGTGACCGAAACCATCTGTTGTGTTCTTTTGCCCTTTTTTTTCTTTCACTTCTATGAAGTTACCCTATTTACTCAGACTCCATTGTCAGAAATTCCACCTTGGATTCCCCAAAAAAGTGAGCCTTTTAACTCTCCTTCTCTTGTTTTTGACAAGAACCTCTCCTCGCTCCATGGTTTTTTGTTTCTTTATTTAATGACACTTTTTTTTTTTTTTTTTTAATTCATTGATCTCCCTCTTCTTCTTCCTCCAGAAAATGTTGTCGCGGGAACCACCCCCTTGTTCTTTTGGCCGTGCCCTCACCTCACCTTGTTACAACCTACAACCAACTCCACCCACTTTGCAAATCTGATACCATCCCCACCCCAACTCCCAACTCCCAACTCCCAACTCCCAACTCCCAACTCCCACCTTTATGACCAGCCCCTAGAACACATAGGGCAGAGTAGAGGGTGGTGGTGTGAAATGCTTCCATTTTTTTTTTTTTTTTTGGGGTAGAAGTGTGCAATGCTTCCAAGTCGAGAGGGGAATACTAAGGAAAGGAAAGAGTACATGGGTAATTTGGGGATTTTCATATATTAGGGGATAGAAGGAGAAGTGGTGGAACTTGTATATTGTAGGGGAATTGAAAAGAAGTTTAAGATAGGGGATTTTGGTACTATATTGAATAAACAAGTAATTTTTTCAAGAAAAGTATAATAAAATATAGAGAAAAAGAACACTACATAATCACTTGGTTTATAATCACTTGGTTTATGCTCCTAGACATAGGAATCTACAAAATTATTGTCTTGCCCCCAAAAAATCAACAATGCCACCCCTCATTAGGGTGTATCAATGGGCCGGGTTGGGCTGGGTTTTTTAAAACCCTAATCCAACCCTAAGGTCTCTTAATTCAACCCAAGTTTTGCCTAGCCCTAGGTTGAGTTGGGATATCTCAGCCCAAGCTCAAGCCTGTTGGGTTTTAGTCCAAACCAGCCCAACTCTGATGGACCCAAAGGGCCAGGCTTAACCAATCCATCCCAACCCAATTTTATTGGTTACTTGGTTGCTTGATCTTGATGCATTGCAAAGGCCAAAGACCAAAGTTTTTGTATATATGTAGATTGTAGAAAATGAAAGACTTCTTGTAGACCTTTTTCTACAAGTACCCATTTATAATATTAACATATTTATATTATTATTATTATATAATTAATACACAAGGTTAGATTAGAGAGGGTTGGATTGGGTTCGGTCGGGTTGTGGTTGGGCTGGGTTGAGGTCTCAACCCAGCCCAACCCCAACCCACTCACAACCCAACCCAGCTCTGGCCATGAAATTCTCAACCCTAGCTCACCTTATGGGCTGAAATCTCAGCCCAAACCCTATTGGGCTAAGGGTGAGCTAGGGCGGGTTCGGGTTGACTGGGCTTTTTTGACATCCCTACCCCTAATGATGTTCTGACATATACTCTCATTGGCTCCAACGCTGGTGCAGAGACCACATGACCTTGTAGGTTGCCCACAAAATATTTAATGCGGCGTGTCCTACGTCGGATTGGAATCTACTAAATAAACAAATTATAAAAAATTGAGGAAAAAGACCAACGGACTACGTGTGTAGGGTTTTATTTCTGTTTGGCTCTTCTGCGCTTCTTAGTGAAAACCCTACGCGCCTCTTTGTTCCCCTCTTCCTCTATCTCTCGCTCGCTCGCTCGCTCGCTCTCAGACTCTCGCTGAAGGTATTCTCTCCTCGCTGCAACAACTTTGGATCAGAACTTTTCAATTCGTACACCATTAGTTAGATCGTTCAATAACTTTACGTTCGATTACGGATTGCGAAAACCTTTTGATTTTATTTCCATGGATTTTGCTGTCTTCTGCTCTTCATTTGAGTTGTTTACTTTCTATTGTCGAATGGTGATGCATCGTATCTACTGATTCCATGGGATTAACAGTTCGATTCCACATGGTTTTGTTTTTCTGTCTTTCTCATCATATGTGATTGATATTTTGGTTTGATGGTGGTGGTGTTGAGAGTTTGAACTAAAAGGGATTTTGTTGAATCCAGGTATCATTGGAGCGGTATCCTGAAGAGGGTGTTTGAAAATGGTGGAGAAATCAAAGGGAAGAAAGGAAGAAGTTGTTACCAGGGAATACACCATCAACCTCCACAAGCGGTTGCATGGCTGGTGAGCCTTGTTTGATTCTCCCCTTAATGTCTTTTAAGCGAGCATGATATTATAGCTTGTTATGGTCGGTGTGATATTCACATTCTGTGTCGATTTTACTTTATTATGTGCTTCTATTTCTTAGTTACAGATTTGTTATCTTCATTTCTTTTGTTCCATTACCTGAATGAAAATCAGTTAGATATCTGACTTAGACCATGATATTTGTTTTCCTGTTTTAATGATAGTACTGGTATGTGATTGAGTAGAGTTAGGTCTCAGTCCAATGTGTCCAATGTGTCCAATGTGTGGTTCTACGTTCCCCATAGGATGCATTGGGGTGAAGAACTTAGATTTGGTTTGGCATTGATCAAGGCACGCTTGTTGATTTGCATTTTAAGCTAGAGATTGGGAGTGAATTAATAAAGGTCCCGGCGTTTCTTTGTTATGTTTTACTTCCTCCAACTCCATTATTTACTACAAGATACAAATTAGCAGTGGAGCTAGGAATTATGGGACTGAATATTGAAAGTAGCATGGGCGAGACTGTGTCAGCTTATATATTTTCAAGTGACGGAGGCTTAAGGTAATTAACCATAGAATTTTTGTCCATGTTCTTTGTATCTAAGTTAGTCTTTTTCCAACGGTAAATAAGCATATGGACCAAAATGATGGAAAGTGCAGAAACTACCATTAGTACTAGGCACTAAATGTGGTCATGAGCTAGTAATAATCATCCACTTAGTTCAGGTGCTTGTAGTTTTCTGTTGGATGCTCATGGTGTGTAGCCCAACTTGCAGTGTTGTATTGATGACTGACATGAAACTGGGTCTCAGCTTGTGATATTTTGATTTCCCCAAATGAGTTGGATCATACAAATGGCGGGTAGGAAAGTCATCTAGATGGGGATCTAGTTGGCACCACCGAATGCCTTTCCTTGTAAAATGTTCACTCTATTGTAATGAACTTACATCAAACTGAACATGTTGTAGACAGAACAGAAATAATTCCCATCATTTACAGCTAGATGGAATAAAAACTTTGTGATACAAATGGTTTTGTTTGATATACAGGGCTTTTTATTTTTGGCAAGTTTGATATTCAATGCATCAACGTGGTGGATACTAGCTTTTTTCCTGGTTTGAACTTAGTGAGAGACATTTTTGTTTACTTTCTGATGACATTGAATTCTTTGGCATGCTGATTGATAGGATTTATGTCTCTTGAGCCTCCTTATTCTTGATGGGTGGGGGTTGGGGGTTCAGTGTTGAAGGGGGTGTTCCTATGGATGTGTATGTTAATGTCTTGATGACTTCTCTTTTATCATTTGGAAAAAAAAAAAACAATAATATGAGAATTGGACATGTGAGTGCATCATATATTACTTTTGTAGTTTTGTTTGTCATACTCATCCTCTACTGTTAGAATTGTAGTTATGCATGTGCTCAAATTGTCTTGTGTGCTTTTTATTGCTTCTAATCATTTGGTAATGTGTGCATTTTGATGCATTGACCGAATACGGATGGTACCAATGGTACAAAGCTTCTTGTATTTATACATTAAAATGGAATTGTTTGCTTCTGCCAATTATGTGACTAGTGATTCACATCTGATTTATAATAATTATGATGGAAAAGTATGACAGCTTTTATTGACCTTTGTGAATAACAGCACCTTCAAGAAAATGGCCCCCAAGGCCATAAAGGAGATCAGGAAGTTTGCACAGAAAGCCATGGGAACTAAGGACGTTAGGGTGGATGTGAAGCTAAACAAGCAAATCTGGAGCAGGGGGATTCGGAGTGTCCCAAGGAGGGTTAGGGTTCGCATTGCTCGCAAGAGGAATGATGATGAAGATGCTAAAGAAGAGCTCTACTCACTTGTTACCGTTACAGAAATTCCACCTGAAGGTCTGAAGGGATTGGGCACAAAGATTATCGAAGAAGGGGAATGAGGCAGTTTTGAGGTAGGATAGAGATTTTCAACCAAGCAGGTCTTGAGAATTTTTGGTTGTATTAAGACTGAATTCAGATATCAGCCAGTTTAAATTGACAGTATTGATTGATGTCTTTGGTTTGTAGTGACTACTATTATGGTTTAAAATATGGTTCAATTGCTTATACTCCCCTTAGATTTATTCCCTCCTTTATGTCTGATTATAGACTTTTAGCATGTCTTGAAAAAAATCACTTTGCACTTATCTGTGCATGAAAGATGTTACATAGAAAGGTCTATGGACCAGCTATTCCACTTCGGAGTAATGAATTGGGCCCTGAGCTAAATCAGTACGCTATTATAGGAATGTTGGAATCGATTGAAACCCTAGAAGATTGAATTGAGAAACATAATATTCCGAATTCTGTGATTTTTTTTTTTCTATAGGGCTTTGGAATCTTGCTGCTAAAGGTAAAGTTTCATTGATTTTATGTTATTTTAAAGGAATTATTGGCCAAAAATGAAGATCAAACATGGATTGTGGACGTTTCAAAAGGGGTTGCAGGAATCATCCAAAATTGAGATGATTGGCTTGTTACTGAGCACATCCCATACCTGCATCAACCAAAGCCAACCCATGTAAATCCGTCTCACAACCAAAGAGAAAATTAATTAAGCTTCTGTGGACTAATAAATGATAAGCAAGTGGTCTTACCCCATCAGTTAAAAGAACAAGAAACTGATCATTGGCAGATGGGGCTGTGTTATAAGCTGTCTCAAGGATCACAATAATGTCATTATCCTTGAGCTGAAAATTGCTAAAGGCCCGTGCCATTGCAAGGCCAGGCCTCCCTGGGAAGCCAGACAAGCTGTATATATTGTCCACCAGCCCATGTTCACTGTGCATGGTCATTAACAGCATCAGTGTTACGCATTGCGAGAGCACTCTTTTAAGCCAGAACAAGCAACGGCAAACGATTTCTCGCTAATTTTGCTTACTATGTGGCCATTCCTTCCATGGCATCATTGTACGACCCTCCTCATGTGTCAAACAGTAGTATATGATCAACAAATGACTGAAAAATTATACATGTAATCCATAAAGATAGTAGGGAATTTTGACCCTAACCATCTAGTTAACTAGACATTGATTCAAAATCATAAACTTATCTCCTTAAAAGTGTGGATTAAATCATTTTCAATGGAACAGAGGAAATATACCTATCTCCTTTTATCAATAATTCACAACTTTTTTATTAGATTGGGATCATTTTAAACCGCCCGACGATTCACTTAAATGGCAGATGAGGTGTACCCATGAAGGATAAAATTTAAAATTCCAAGCCAAGCTCCAGCAGAGTGCCCGCTCACATGTGCACTGCAGCAATGGCCTCAGGAGCATACTAGTCAGCCTAAAGCTTGTTTCAATGCAGTGGGTGCTTAACAAACATGAAGCACTTTACAGATGGATATTGATAAACTGCTCAAGAAATTCCCCATCAAAACCCTAAACCCTAAAAATTTGAAAAAAATAAAGGAAATTAAGAGTATGAGTTAACAAGTTTGAATTATATAGGTAACAATTGAATCCTGTCTTCACCTTTTTGTTGCCAGGCCTTGACCTCTTGCCTTGTGAGAGATCTTGCAGGAATCCCATCGTGACTCTCTTACCCCTAGTAATTCCCTCGCTGGTTCTGAGCTACCTCCCTTGTTACCACTACGCATGTATCCCTAGATTTTTTTTTTGGGGGAATGCAGTGATAGGCTATGGAGATTGGTTAGATGAAGCACCCCTCAGAAGGGTAGTATATGCATCTGATCCAGGAAGTAGATCTCTTCTAACTAGAGGAAATTTCCATCTGCTAACCCGAGACCTCCTAGGAAACTTGCACTCTACAAGCAATGCTTCAACCAATTGTGCTGGTAGTTGTCTTTCTTCTATTTGGGTATTTGCCTATGATATAATGCAACTTAATTGGTTTTCCCTGTTTCTAGTAGTCCTTGGCGTTCCTTCTTGCATACTGCATGCATCTTGCCTTTTCCCTTATCAATAAATCATCTAGTTAGGGTCTGGTTGTGCTACTTGTGCTTAGGAAGATTTTCATTCTTTCCTTTTCCTTTTGCCCACCTTTTATAGGAACCTTCTCCTTTATCTTGACAAGGCAATTACCCATAATTTAGAAGCATTTAATTAAAACAAACATCCACTGTTTCTCCTGCTCAACCTGAACCCCCAAAGTTTAGTACTGCTTGGGCTTGGACAACCTCATCAGATCCAGGCCGTGTCCTGACATTAAACTCCAAGCATACTAGTGAAGCATCTACTCATTCTGAGAACTAAATATTCTGAATCTCATCCCTGTCACCTATATCTTTCATGTTGAGCAACATAATCTTGTTCACTCATAATTGCTAGCAAATCACAGCCACCACACCCTCCAACACAAGCACCAACTTAATCAATCAAACTTGTTGCTTCTATCGGGAAGAGAATTTAGTGATACTAAAACATCAAACTGAAAGTTGAATAAATCAATATTTATATATAGGCTATGTCGCTTTAGTGCAGATATATTACCTGTACTGAGTGGACACGGGTACAGAGTGCAAACAGTTCCAGATTCAAATTTAAAAAATTTCGGCCATATATTGGATAAAAGAACAAGAGAATAACATTTAAATGATGCGACCATATCAAGTCCAATGCATGCACTGATTCATCAAGGCATCAGAAAGTGTTTCGTAATTTGTACAGGATGGAAGAGTAAGAAGGATCATCAGATTCTCCAAAAACTACAAACAGAAAGCATAGAAGGCAAAAACAATAATACAATATTAGGTCTGCGCTGCAATGTAATCGCTTCATTGGCTGGATACAGGCACGTTCTCTTCACCAGGTGTGGAATCAGCTGCAGATGACTTCTTCGTAAGGGACTTAGGAATGTCAATGTCATCTTGGGCACACCGTTGCTGTGGGTGTGAAAGCAGCACACACATGTGACGGAAGAGAACACGAGAAAGACCCTGGCCAGTCTCAAAAATGTAACCCTCATGGTCACTGACATGCTCAAGGGCATCCACAAGTGAATCATATACCTTTTGGGGGCAATTCTCTGGCCCAGGCTTGTCATGAAGGTAGACGACATCCAAGGTGAATAGTTTCGGGTTTGCAGGCCACTGATATTGGGGTTGAACCGATGATCTGCAGTATATGAGAATCTGAAAAATTGTAGTATTAATAGAGTGCTTTGTCAAGTTGATCAGAATCATGTACAGCTCCTCAAAACACATAAACTAGGTTACCAAGGCCTTAATCTAAGGCTCGTGTGCATAATTCCAATGATGTAGGACACATAGTTGGAACTAGGGGGTTAGGGAGGTCCAAACACATCAGCGTAGAGTTCCATTGGTGTTTTTCAGTTGGATATAATGCTGTTTTCATTTTCTTATTTTCTCCAATTCCGTCAAAATTAGTCTTTCGTTGAAACCAGATGTAGGGATAAGGTCATTCTGGGTCTAGTTTAAGTGGTCCATTCTCATTGTGGTTGATTTTAATAAGGAGTCTCTTTTTTTCCCCGATACATAGGCCCCTAGGGGTTAATTATGGTTGAACTCATGACCTCTAAATTGTGAGGTGCTGGTCCTTGCCAAGCGCCAACTGAGCTACCCCCTTGGGGTAATATAATGAGTCATTTGCATTAAAGTGGGCAATACAAGGCTTCTTCTTCTAAGGGAATGGCCAACTTGTAATAAACCAGAATGTTTAAGGGGCAACTTGGTTGCCAAATAAGGGAATGGACAACAGAGGAAATAGTATTTATTGATCAGGGGTAGACTAAGAAATAACCAAAAATAAAGGTAAGGGAAATAATGGAAAGAAGGAATAGAAGGGGAGCAGGTTATGTCGTTTAGAGGGTGGGGTTGCCTCCAACCTCCAGCTGAAGCAGGAGGCTGACTAACAGCAACTACAAGGAAATCTCTATTTCAATTGTGCTTGGTTGGGCCTGAAGTTTAAGTGGTGATTGCACAACTCAGTCCTCATGGCAGCACCCAATCGCAGGTCAAATCCTTAACTCCTAAACGAGAAACAGATTCCTCAAACAGATTGGCAGAAAGGTCACAGAGCCAGATCTGGTTTCTGGGCATTACTCACAATAGGGAAGTTTAATGGGGACAGGACCATCGGAATTCAAGTCGCCCCAGGGTGGCGATTCTAACCCCAAAGTATGAAGGGGAGTAGATGGAAGGGAACAATCCACAATCGTGGGCAGAGTGGATTGTTAGTGCCAGAACAGGAGGTGGAGAACTCTAGCGAAACAATAAAAGAAGTCTAACTGCCCAATGAATTGGGTTACAAGCATATTTACAAGAACAAAATTAAAAGTTTCCTAATTGTAGTCTAATGCAAAAATAGAAATAAATCTAAACCTATCTCCTAATTATCTCACCCAATCTAAAACTATAATGGAATCAAACTCTAAGCCTAGAAATGGAATGGATCTCTAGCCTAAGTAAAACAAAAGATTACAAGATAAATCGAAATAACAAATCTAAATACATAAATAAACTATAATATCCTACTGGACCAAAACTAAATTAGGACCCGGTTCATCTCCATATGGACACCCCAATAGGTTTGAGCCTGTCCAAAGAAGTGCTCCCGCATCAGTGTGTTTTGTGAGAGAGAGAAAGCCTCTTAAGAACCTCCATTCATAGATTTGTCCTTCATAACAAAACTAATGAAGTTCTGAGTTCCCCTTGGATATTGTTTTCTTTTTCTTCCACCCCCTAGTGCCCTTGATGTGGATCCGGAGTTGCAGCACCTGACTTATGGGCCTCACTCGAACAAAAAATCCAAATACACAGGGGCAATGACAATTCTATAAATAATCTGAAGTTTGTAAAGGAGTGGAGTATCGTAATTTCTAGGAACAACTTAGAAGAAGCAAAATAATAAAATAGGGGAAGGACTCTACGACCACGTAGTCCATTCAAAAATAAAATATTACAAGTAAATCCCCAACAATCAATTGTGAATCAGGTTCATCTCCATCTGGGCTACCCAACAGGTTTGGGCCAGTCCAGGGACTGTCCATGCATCAGCCCCATGAAGGTATTTCCTGCCCATTGGATGTGTTTTGTGATTACTGTGAAACTTTGGTCCACTTGTCCAGGCTCTTTCTTATCCATTTTTTCTTCTTGTCTGCACTAGTTCTTTAGCAACGGGGTTGGCTAACGCACCTGAGTTTCTGTCTCATAAATGACTTTTATACCTCAGGTACAAGCGAGGCAGCACCCCTTTGCAGCGGAGCTCTTGGGGTAGAGTCGAGTGAGCTACCGAGTTCGGGACAAAGAGCAACTAGTCTTACAGTTGCCTGCCCTTTTAATGTAAAACATCTGTTCAATCCTTCCAGCTATGAATCCATCATCTAATGGTATTTTTAACCACCTGATTATCAGCAGAACTGCCATAAAATTGTAACCTAACCCAGCCAACCATTCTATATTGTCAACTTCCAGATAGAGAAACAACAATAAATCCAAGGAAAAATACCAAGTTCTTGAACATTGCAGCATTCCCAAACTACTGGCTCTGAACCTCAATTTTGTTGTGACAGATGTTAGGAAACTACTGGGATCTTGATATGATAAAAAGGAATTGCAACTATAAGCACAGGTTTGTAGATATTACTCTCTGCAGCATGGTTTCAAAGATTGGTATCAGATCATCTGGAATAGCCATATTTGTATATGGGTCCAGCCTTCCGGGACAATCATCATCCGGTACTAGGTGGACCGATGATCAACATTAATATTATATTTTTCCTTGGCAAGATTTCTGACATTTTGAGAAGTATCACCCTGGAACAAGATGGAGCATGATAACGATACCTGAAACCTCATTCTGAAGGAATTGCTTGGTATCCAAAATATACAATTCAAAGAGATAGTTGAATCAAAATAATCCTTTTTTTAGTTTTATTTCTGTCAGAGGGACAACATGAATGTTCTATAATGTTCAATCAAGAACCAACACCCTAAATTCTTTGAAGAAAAGTAAGTCTATCTCTAGTTCAAAAAATCAAAAGCTAAAACTTCAGTCCGTGAAATTCATCATTTCCCATAAATCCATGCAAAAGCATTTGCTCTAAGTATCTGCATACATTAGCATAAAGTTACGATCTACTATCAGTTAACTTGGAAGGACCAGATTACCAAGGATCCATAAGTTGGGTAGCCATCTTATTTAGCCTAGACTATTTTCCGGTGACTGTTTTCACAATGTGTTGTGCATCTCCTCAAGGCCTATTGGAGAAGCAAATTCAACAGTTGTGGAATTTAAACTTTGATTGTGTACTCTATTTTCTATAGATGTTGAGTCTCTTGAGATTATAGGGATTTCTCTCTAGTGATTGGATGTTATCCTCTTCAGTTCTAGGATCTTGGTATATATGTGGTTAATGAGCTCACCAAGAAGGATGGTGATCAGGACCCTATGTATCTAGGGTCTTAACCTACTGAGTAGTCTCAGGCTGCTTTTCTGTTGCTGTATATATTTGTCATTTTGGGTGACTTGGCTTTTCTCTTCCAATGTAACTGGCAAAAGCAATCCATGGGGCAGTGGAAGCCTCAGAAACTATTAAGATTTAGTATGTTTTGTTATTAGTAAGGAAATGTGGATTAAGGGCTGCTTTCCAAAGGTAACAATAAAATGCATTAACTCAATTCTTACCAGCCTGAGAATACGATTCTGTGCGCGAGATTTCTTTGCTTCATGAGCTGCTACTCGAAAGAGCTGGGTGAGATCCGCCTGACCATAAGAAGAATCAGGAACGACGGTGATCATACGAAGCGCAGCAATAGCAGATTCAACATCGCTCCTAAACTCCTTCCGAAGCTTCAATATCATGAAAAAAAATGATTACAAAAGTTCCCAAGGTACCAAAGGGAGAGATCAGATATTTGTGAAACGCCCAACAAAATCAAGAGAGAATCAGGTGATTCACATCAAATGTTCTCATCTTTGTTTCAAATCATGCTATTGATAACCAATTAACCAAGAATATAATAAAAAAGACAAAAATGAAACATCAAGGCACGATTGCAGAAAAGCCAAAGCCAGAACCATTAAACCTACACGAAATTATGCGAGAAATCGCATCGAATTTCTGGTAGAAAAAATGAGAGCAAGCAAAATTTGAAGACGGGGATACCCAAGAAGCGGATTGACCAAGAGCCGCGAAGGCGAAACGGTGCTCAGAATGGATGGCGAGCTTGGCATGGACGAAGAGAATGATTGCTTGTTTGATTGAATCCAATCTCGTAATAGGTCGACCTTTTGGACCAGAAACTTTCATCTCCACCAGAGATTCATGGTCGACATCGATGCAGAACAGTATATCCTCGTTGCAGAAAGGGATCGGTTGCAGCGTGTATGCACAAGTTGATGGGCTCTCGCCCTCCACTACTTCCATCACGCTCATCTCTCTCTCTCTCGGCCCTCTCACTCCCTTCTCCAGGCTCAAAGCCTCAGACAATTTAAGGCCATGGCAGACGACAGCTACAGTGGGCGATCGAGTAGGATACGGAGATACGATTACAAGCGTGTCAATTTCGGACCAGAACCGGACCGTCCGGTGTCCCGCTAAAATCTGGTATTAGTACGTGATTCTGAATGGTATCATTTGCAATAGAAATTTAAAAGGAAGGGAAATAAAATTTTTATACTTTAAAAAAAATATATTTATAATCATTATCTAATATGATTGTATAAAATACTTAATTTTTTTAATCGTATTTAATAATGATATATTTTATATGTAATTTTTATTTTACATATTATAGTAAAGGGTTTTGGATGCAAAGAAAAGTGTAATTTTATAATCAAATATTGAATGATTTGAAGTTAATATTATAATCACATGGGTAATGATTACATATATTTCTTTTTAAAGTATGAAAATTTCGCTTCTTTTCCATTTAATTTCCATTATAACCAAACATAGCCTATTGAAATACACTTAGGTACTAAATAAAGATTCCATGGGGATTTGTATATTATTATATTCAATAAT
Organism: Macadamia tetraphylla; assembly: GCA_022985045.1. Lineage (NCBI taxonomy): Eukaryota > Viridiplantae > Streptophyta > Magnoliopsida > Proteales > Proteaceae > Macadamia > Macadamia tetraphylla. Next base: position 18,761,835 of record CM040964.1, on the reverse strand, counting down.
ATACAGACAATTTCACTACATTCTATTTCGATGTGAGCAGATACACAAAATCATGTGCAACTCACAAGATAAAACGAGTACATACATGAGATAAGAGATTTACGTGGTTTGATGAATTGTGTATATCCATGAAATAAGATCCAACTTCCATGAAAAATCAAGAGAAGAGAAACAATTCAATCCTCATGATTTCATACCCAAAGCTAAACCTTCGATGCACACTTCTCTCTCCTCCCATTCACTCGACATTGGCTCATCACTTAGTCCACCCACTTTGTACCCCCTCAGACTTTCTCATGAATCCTCACATCTAAACTGCCCCACTTGGATCATCATTATTCCTCATGGTAAACACTTCCCTCTTCTTTTAGGACTACTTTTTCACCCTTAGATGACTCTACCTTTTTGAAGACTTCAACCCATTGAAATGTTAAAATGAAAATATAAAATAAAAAGGAGGGAGCTTATTTGAAAGATAACTGCTCATGCCGTTTTACTCTTTTAATTCGAGGTTACTTCTTCAGTGGAGGTATTTATTTGAACTTAGGGACGTAAGTTGAGTAAGAATTCAATCAGTTTAGGTTTTTCAATGTGGTACATCACATTGATAAACTTGAGGCGTGTAAGAAGGAATCTGCATGCTAAATCAATGAGGGTTGAGAAATGTATATAATCTATATGGGTCCACTGGGACCCACATGATCAACATAGGAGAGAGAAAATCAATGTAGGCCCACTATTTATAATATGAGAAGAGTATAAAAGTAGCAATCTTTTTTCAAAAATAAAAATAAAAACCCCGAGAACCTCATGTGATTGGGTCACCATCCAAGTGTCCATACTGAACAGGTATTTCACATCCAAGTACCTTATGCTCTGTTCCAAATGGAATGCCTTAATAATGAAAAAAAATAATGGTGTATGAAGGATGATACAGAATGATGAGAGCCATAATGGCGAAATAATTGATGACCAAATTATACATTCACATGGGACTTCTGTTGGCTCAATTGTGCTAATTTGTTTTTTGGAACTGCATCCCCCACGTAAGGATGAGCTCTAAATCCTTACTTCAACAGGAAATCGGTCTTCAGGGTCTCCAGTTTTTTTGCAATCTGTCAGAGCCTTCAATTTCCCTTGTCAAAAAATCAATTTCACACCCCCCCCCAAAGGCTACCATTTTTCTCCTAGTACATAGGCCTCTGATTAAGCAATTTGTCCTAAGATTTGCCAGTGCTTCTTGAATATCTCCACAATGTCAGTGCCAAGAAAACTACACCTGCAATGCTGGCCAAAATCTGCAAAAATCCACAAGAAACCAAATTGTGAACATAGAAAAAATGGATCTACTTTGGTCTAATGCATATATTATGTCAACAGAGTATCAAAAACACAAAAAAGGTAATGACTGTACAAGCCAGGTGGGAACCAAAGGTTCAAATAAGATAAAAGAGTGTCTATAAACACAATTAGACTAATAAAATTTCTTGCCTTCTAAAATTTGAAAATTTCCTTGATTCACCTCTGAAGTTAGTTCCTTCTATTTGTCTCCTTTGACAAGTAAAAAAATAATTTACTACCAAGAAAGCACTCTGTTTCTTTTTCTTTTCTTTTTTTTTCTCTTTCCTATCCCTTTTCTCAAGGCTATGTTTGTTTGCAGGTGGAAACCACATAAGGCAAAACAACCAGGTAAAATAAGTATAACAGAATAGATTTCTACATAGGAATTTTTATTACATGGTTTTAACTGCAAACAAACAGGAACCTAAAGAACATTTGTCGCATCATATGTAACACATGCAGGGCACGCATGAATGCAGATAAGAGTATGACTAACCTTTGCATCTTTACAAGAGTTGTTTGGCAATGATGGGATGAAAGATTTGAGCAACTGCAGTCGAGACGTCCGGGGCATGAGAATCACTACACTGTACTGTTTTCTGCATGGAAAAGGTATTATCCGTTGCAATGCCAACTGTGCTATTGATGGTCTCAAGGATTCTCTTACTTTGATGCGTCCTTCATCTTGAATCTGAAACAGGAGCATAAATTAGTATGTATATGTATATTTACAACAACAACAATCATAGCCTTATCCCAACTAAATGGGGTTGGCTACTTGGATTCGATATGGAAATTAGAAAATAAAGAAGCCCAACAGAGAGATTAAAATCAAGAAAATTTGAGATAAGAGAATAAGGTAAAGCAATAGAAAAAGGCGCATCATGGGAACATCTCCTCTAAGGGGTCGGCAACAAACTCTATCCGAAGTCATACTAGGATCAAGCCCTACCCTATGCATATCTTTCTAAACCACTGCGTCAATAGTCATTTTAGGCCTACCCCTACCTTTTCTAGCTCCCTCCAAATGAATCTGGTCACTCTTCTTTACTGGGGCATCCACAGGTCTCCGTTGAACATGGTTATCCCACCTCAACTGGCTCTCACGGAGCTTGTCTTGGATTGGTGCAACCCCCCAAATCATTGCTAATACAATCATTCATTACCCTATCTCTCTAGTCTTCCCACATAGCCCTCTCAACATTCTCATCTCCACTACACTAAGTTTATTCAAAGTACTTTTCTTGACTGCCCAACACTCCGCTCCATATATGATAGCTAGTCATATAACTGTTCTGTAAAATTTTCCCTTGAGTTTAATAGGCACCCTTTTGTCATATAGCAGTCCCGATGCACCTTGCCATTTCATCCACCCAACTTTAATCCTATGGACAACATCATCCTCTATATCTCCCTCTTTCTCAATAATGGACCCCAGGTATTTAAAATAGTCACTTTGGGGTAGTTCATATTCCCCGAGTTTCACCACTCCCTCCCCTCCTCTCCTTTAGATTTATTGAAGGGGCACATCATATATTTGGTCTTCGTCCTGCTAGTCCTAAAACCTCTTGATTCCAAGCTTGATCTCCATAGCTCCACTTTAGTATTAATCTCATCCACAGTTTCAACAATTAGAATAATATCTTCAGAAATAGCATACACCACAGAACCGAGTCTTGGATGTGCCTGGTTAGATCATCCATAATGAGTGCAAACAAATAAGGACTTAGGGCAATTCCTTGGTGTAACCAACTGTGATTTAAATTCGTTACATTGACCCTCTGTTGTTTTGACACTCGTCACCACTCCCTCGTACATGTTCTTAATTATAGCTACATAGTTAATCATACCCCTTCTCTTCTCTAGGATATACCAAATTAGCTCTCTATGTACTCTGTCATAGGCTTTTTCTAAGTCAATAAAGACCATATGAAGGTCTTCTTTGTGGGTTCTAAATACTTCCATAAGCCTCCTTAGGAGGTAAATAGCTTCTTTTGTGGATCTCCCTGGCATAAAACTGAATTGATTCTCCGATACCTTAGTTTCTTCTCTTAGGTGGGCTTAAAAAGTTTCATGGCATGGCTCATAAGTTTTATGCCTCTGTAGTTGTTGCAGTTCTGGGCATCACCTTTGTTCTTATAAACCGGAACCACAATGCTTCTCCTCCATTCATTTAGCATAGTTTTTCTACTCAAAATTTTGTTGAACGACTTGGTTAGCCAAGGCACCCCTTGTCCTCCTAAGCTTTTCCACACTTAATTGGAATCTCATCCAGTCCCAAAGTTCTATGTATATACATGGATTATCCAATGGCCCAATGGGACTTTATAGCTACAAAAGAGATGGGGGGTGGAAATGGGGTGCCTTATGGCACAAGTTGGAGACAGAAGAATTGAATCCTTGACCTCCTGGGAGTCTACACTCTACTGGGAAGGCACCAACCAACTGAGCAAGCAGCTGCCTGCCCCTATAGTAGGTGTATTTAGAACTTGACACCTTTTGGTTGCCTCGTCTTATTCCCAAAAGTTCTTTAAAGTCAGGCACAAAAAATGGTGAATAATATAGCCTGACTATAGGATAGCCACCCTATGGATGGGAAATGTCCCAAATTTTCAGCCCACATTTATAGATTGAATGACAGCACTCAAATGAAAGATCAAAAAGCCATTTGCACTATAATAGGCAAGCAAGAGAACAAGTTCTCAGGGAAAGAGAATCCTTTTGAAAATGCATTAACAACTCTACTATCCACCCACATAATAGAGTTGTTAATGCCATTAAAGGTAAACTAGCTAGCAACAGTGGCATCATCTAATGTTGAACCAATTAATCATGAAATCCAAGACTCTACAATACCAACACCCGACTATTTCATGGAAAATTTTCAAGAATATACTCAAATGCTTCATTGAGATTCTTTTGCAAACCAACAAGCAACCTAAAACAGAACAAGAAAAACATATATCCCAAACTAATAAAAATCCCCTTCAATAAAAAAACTAGGTTCATACAATCAGACAAAAGCAGATCCTTAAGAAGACTTTGATAGTAGAATCGAACAGATGGGTATGGTACTACTCAACACAACAAAATGACCAAGCACACACCATAAGACTTGAGGAATAATGCAGCTTTGGAGTAGTAGAAAAGCATGCTCCATGTACTAACCTCAAAAGAACGCCAACATCACCAGCATACACCCTTGACTGGTAGCTGCGCAGAATTCTATCTAACCAGTAGTAGTTTTCCTGCAACAGTACAAAACTTATCAGAGCCAGGGCTGCAAAGAAAAAGTCATGAGCATCTGTAACATAAAAAACAATGAATAGAGCTATAAAAAACCACCTGCAAACCATTTTCATGGGCTCGTTGCTCAATTTCAAGGATCGTTGAAACATCCTCATCTGAAGTGCCTTCCTGCTGAAGACGTGATATTTCGTCTAAAACAAGGTCAACCTGCAATGAATATTGCAAGTAAAGACGACTTGGTAAGAACGTTAAAAGGCTGATTTGTGAATTTTTTTTGAGAACAGGACATTCTAAATAGTACATTAGCATACGCTTGCATGCTCTCTCTCCCCAAAAAAATACACATACATTAACATAAGCTTGCATACCAGAACTACAAAACCTACCAACACTGAGGAGATATCTGGGTCACAAGAAAAATTTATGCTAATATCTCCACGCACATCCCCAGTCCTCGATGGCTTATTACCCCCGAGGAATACTGAAACACCGACTGAGTATATCTGAAGAAAGAAAGCAATTCAAAAGAAAATTAGGCTACAAAATTACATTACTTAATAAAAGATTAACTCTCAACGATAAAAAACTAAAGAAACTAGGGAGAAAATAACACCTGACCATGCTCGAATCGAAGAACTTGCATTATTTTTGTTTCCAGAAGTTTGCTCAGAAACCCAACAAAGTGAATTTCTTCGATCTAGAATTTAGTTTGTTACAGTTTAGCCAGAGGAAGGAAAAAAATGAACACAATGGAAGTACTGGGCATGGTATAACAAGCCATTTTCCTAACTAATATCAAGTGTCACATATACCATAGTTTCATTCTTCAGCTCCACAGGAAAGGATAGCTGCACTGAACATTGCGCTTCCACCATGGGACTGCGAACTACTTCTCTAGAAGCTCACCAAATAATGCATTAGAGACTAGAGAGAAAGTACTTGTGCGTGTGTTAAATTTAAAAGGAGGAATAAATGCTTATTTACCTAATGATGGATGCAGGAAAAGTGAAAGGCAATCCTTTTAAATCGTCACGATTGAAATGTAAATTGGTTCTGGAGGCTTTGGTATCCCACCCTAGATTGACAAAATCTCAACCAAGTCAACATGGAACATCAATGTTTGAAGGTTGAATCAACTTAAAAGGGATATAAATTACCAGATACTGCAAAATTAAAGGGCGTGACACAGCAGGATCAATATTTCCAACAATCACAACAGTGAAAGTTGAAGGATCCTTAAAACAGTTGTTGAAGTACTCGCAAGCTCTTTGAGGATCAACTTTTCGAAGGTCACTAATCCTAATCGGCTGCATAAATAGAAACACCAGCTATTAAAAAGCAATGGCTAAATTAACCTAGAAACAGAACAAGCAACAGCTAAAGTAGAATCTAAGGCAATTATAAATGCAAGACGATGATTACCCTAAAAAAATAGGAGTTCCCATAGTTCAGCTCCCGCACACGATTTGTGAATGCAGTATAGGGATCCCTCTCTTGAGCATGAATTGCTTCTTCAGCCATTTGCATCACTATTTTGACTTCTTCTCCTGGGACTACATCTGTCGTGAATAGTTGATAGACGAGCTACAGGTACCCCAAATAATAATAGATTAGAAAACAACAAAAAGGGACAAGACACAACCAAATGTATGTTGAAATCGTCTTATGGAATTTTTTAGTCAAGATTAACATATTGGTCCAGACTTGTTATTCTCTAGCCAGAAATTTTAACAGACAAAGATCATCGACTATTCATGCAAATCCCTAAATAGAACCTTTCAGGACCTAAAAGAGAAGTGGCAACGTCAAAGAAAAAACCAACTAGATCCCTCACTAAAGAAGGATCCATGAATGGAACGCTAAGTTTTCTCCAAAATCATGGGCGTAATCAATTTGCAGCTGATATTTTCACTATGCTGCTATGTAGCTTCTGAATTTACAGGTTGGTCCATGTTGGTTACCAAGATGGGAAAGTGGTAATGCATGAATTATGGGGGGATATGTAAAAAATAAAGAACAGTTACAACAAGAACCTACTAAGTAGATAAAACAATTAAAAGAAGGCAAATAAATTTTACTGAACTAGAAACCCATTAATGGCACATTGAAAGTTAGCATAAGCTACCAAATAATCCAGTACAGTTACGACTCCTTAATATGGCACACATCTAAAATTCACTGTGAAACATCACAGTTTCTCTACCGTATGAGGCATATATATATTCATTTATATATATCTTGCACCTTTTGAGATATGCTGCAGGTAGTGCCTCTTCAGGTCAGACTTTGGAATGATTGATTGTAGGATCAACTCTCGATGGTCCTTAGAATAAGGTGACAAGGGTCAATCCAGCTCCAAAGCTCCCCTGAAATTAAAGTGTGATGGGATGTGAAATAACTGGGAAAATTATTTCTCATGCTTGTCTAATCTTCCAAGAAGGCAGGGATCTGATAACCACCTCCTCATGCATTTTGAATGTGCTGAAGATTGTCCCTCATGTTTGCCTTATGCTACCAGTTCTCAAAGCTATATGGAAATGTTGAAGTTATTGTAAGGGATTGAGACTTCAATTGTACAATCCCACCCTGGACAATATCCTTCCATTGCTGCATCTACTTGGCTCCGTCCAACACCATTTTTATATCATGCTCAAATTAGGTGAGTGTTCAATGGGGAAATGTGTCCACATGGTACTTGGAGTGCTTCAAGGATATCCCTATGCGGTGATATATGCCTTCTACAGTCTTCATGGAATTGGGTTTTCTATATAAGCAGCAATGTTTGAGAATCCCGTGAAATAATTTGGTTTCGACAAGGGTCAAAACTAAATGGGCCTTGACTCACCAGGCATGCAAGATTTTGGTCAGAACTTATTGGTTTCATCGAAATCTCGATTATGTTTCAGGTTTTGGTTTCAGCTCGATTGAAACGTTAATTTCATATAAAACCAAGTTTCAATTGAAATGAGTCCCTAGAGAGTTAATCTGGAAAGTACTTGAGAAGGAAAGTGTTTTACTTAAATATATGGACATAACTATAGATATGTATGATGGTGTGGTGATTAGTGTAAGACCTGTGAGGGTCAAGGTAGTGAATTTACAATTACAATTGAGTTATATCAAGGATCAATTTTAAGCCCCTATTGTTTGCGCTTATCATGGATGAATTAACTGGAAACATTCATGATGAGGTTCCTTGGTGTATGCTTGTTGATGATATTGTTTTAGTTGATGAGACAAAAGCAGGAATTAACGCCAAGTTGGAGTTATAGTGATCAACCCTGGAATCAAAAGGTTTTAAGATAAGCAGAACAAAGACGAAGTATATGGTGTGTAACTATAGTTACATAAGGAAGGATAATGGGTTAGTGAAAAATGATGAGAAGGAGGTTCCACAAAGTGATTATTTTAGGTATCTGAGTTCAATCATAAATAAAGAATGTGATATAAAGGATGATGTTTTACAAAAAATTAAAATAAGATGCATTAAGTGGAGAGGTAGGTATGGAGTGTTGTGTGATCAACGTGTTCCTTTAAAAACTTAAGGAAAATTTTATAAGACAATCATACGACCAGCTATAATGTATGGTGCTGAATGTTGGGCAAATAAGAAGCATCATGTAGATATACTCAATGTAACGGGATAAGGATGTTACTATGGATGAGTGGTAAAACTAGGAATGATAAAGTAAGGATTGATCATATTAGGACTGGTTCGGAGTAGCTCCGATATATAATAAGCTACGAGAAAATCATTTGAGGTGGGACGGCCATATTCAACGGAGGCCTTTGGATGCTCCATTACGGAGGAGTGATTTGATTCAAATTGAAGGATCTAAAAAAGCTAACGACAACCTAAAGTGATTTAGGAGAAGTGGTGAGAAAAGACATGTGATGGGGACATCCATGTGTACCAATGGCGTAAGCGCAAGACCCAACCACGTTTGCACTCTATTTGGCTGGAGGAAGGTCTCACAGAAGGAAACTAGAGGAAAGAAGAAAGAAGAAAGAAGAAGAAGAAAGAAGAAGGAAGAGAATCGTTCTAGCCTTCCCAGCGCTGGATACGACTCTCTCTCCTCCCAATCGGCCAATATTTGTGGCCCCCACCAGATCTTGTTCACTTTAGTAGTTTTGCTTTAATTTATCTTATTATTTAGTTGTTTTGAATAAATAGGAAATTAAATATTTATATTATTGGTCTATTAGGTATTTTCTTTATCTTAGAAATTGTGTTCCTAAAGTAACTTTTTTTTTTTTAAATATTTTTCCATGATATTTGTAAGGCCATTGGCCTCAGTTTTTTTTTAATTAATGAAAATTATGGAAGCAAAAAGAGCAGCCCCAATCCCCCACCACTTCCCCTCTCTCCCTCAATCTCATTTCTCCTTCTCTCTCTCTCTCTCTCGTTGTTCTCTCTCTCCCCCTCTATCTCACTCGGTTACTTATCCCATGCTGTACTTATTGTTTGCAAACTGCTGAAGACTTCATCACTCATACAAGCTCTATCGGCACCAATAAAGATCACTTCAACAACAAACTGGATTTTCTTCATCAACCAAAGTGGATCGCACCTCTATATTTTTGGAAGACTTGGGACTCTTCTCTTCTCATCAAATCTGGACAGCAATAAGGTAAGTCAGTCCCTTCCCCATTCCACCTCCATTGATTCCTTTGTTACCTTCCCAACCCACCCACTGAAATCTGAAACTGTCCTACTGTTTTCAAACCTTTTATTTTCTGTTGTCTTTAAAGAATCCTGCTGATTTGCTTTTACTAGCTGGCTGATTTTAGGGACCAGTTTGGTTTGCTTATCATGCTTTGTGTCTTGGCTGATTTGTGCTAAACCTAACATATACATGCTACTATGTTCCCTTCCCCATATCCCCATTTGATGCTTAAGTAATTTATGTGTTTTTCTTCTTAGACTATTATTGGTCATTGCTGCTATGTTAATTAGTCCATTATTTTTGCATGCTAAATCTATATTATTGCTGAGCTCCATTGAACCCAACCCAACCCAACCCAACCCAAGTCCTATTGAATTTATCTTGTTCTAGTTGAGTAGCCCCTGTAGGAAACCTAGTTGTCTAGGCACCCTCCTACATCAACAAGCATAGCTCAGGCCTTGTATCAAGTATGATGTCGAATAGAGCTGTTGGAGGACAATGATCTATGTAGCCAACCTCATTTAGTTGGGATAAGGCTGACTTGTTTGTTGCTGTTGTTCATTTGTTTTAGTTTTTTTCCCAGCGTATGAATGTATGATATCAAAAGTTTATTGAGGTTTTGAAGACCGGAAACCTTGTCACGCTCTTCTTCTGCATATTCTATGGTTCGTGCATACCAATGTCCCATGAAAGAAGACGATTGGGAAACTCCGAGCTTTCTGTTCAATTCGGTTGGGTAGGTTGGAGGTGTAGCTGATGGAGGGAGGAGGGAGGAGCGGGGCGGGCTGAGGTTGGGGAGTTGTAGGGGGTAAGGTATAGGGGCAGGTCATCATTCTTCAGCCAGATGCTGAAAGGGAGAGTGGGGAGAGAGTGCCGCAGGTTGCAGCGAGTGGGGGGAGAGAGATGGAGTGTAACAGGGTGGACAATGAGTTACAACAATAAATGGGTTGAAGGGATGAAATGCAAGAAGGGGCATCCAAGGACATATAAGATGCTAGCATGTACAATTCCATTATACAATGGTAAACTATAGATTCCTCTCCGAAGAATAATATGGCAGGACTTAATATAGGCCCTAATTCAGTCAATTACTTACAATAAAAGAATAATAAAATAAGATGAAAATAAACTGATAAGGAGTACTCCATGACCTGAACTGCTGAATGGACAGATCAGATAATATTCCAGGTTCATTAAACCTAGACAATTAAACCAGGATTAAACCAAAAAAAAAACTGGTTCACAAGTAAATTGAACTAAACAAACCAATGCTGCATCAACAACAGTATCTAAGAAAGACGGCTTCAAATATAACAAATCGGTTAGACATACTGCATAGGGTGCATATAATCAGTCATGAAACATGGGAAGCAAAAGAAAGGAATTTTTTAAGTCATCTAATAAGTACAAGCCTTAGAAGGTTTTTATGTCGGCGCTTATTATGCATGCACACACACAATATGAGAGAGAGAGAGAGAGAGAGAGAACAACCACTAAAACGAACCTGCAAAGCAGTTTCCAGGTCAGAAGGTGAGCAATCACCAGAAAAGGTTCTCATGTATGCTCCAACTTTAGTGCCCACTTCAGCTCTCTTACCAGCTAACAAATCCATGAGCACAGATGGTCGGTGACCAAATATGCCTATTTCTCCAGCAATGGTCGAGCCCATTGAGCATGAGAAGTACTCACTTTCTGAGAGCTCAGATAAACCTCCATAAGCAAACCCCGTGAAGAGAACCTAATCAAACAGTAAGTATGTATTAAAAGAAAAGAAAAAAAGGCCATAAGTTATGTCCTGGCAAGAGAACTCCATATAATTTTTGCAAGAAAATATACATCATCTCAGAGAGAGAGAGTGAAGGAGAGGAAATCGATGAGATAGTAAATACTAAATATGCAGTGTTATTGCTCACCCAAAAAAAAATATGCAGCGTTACAAATATCAGACAATAACATATTGGGACCTGAAATAGTTATGTCCTGGCAATGTAGATACAATGTATATATATCTCCTACCATAAGTGCATGCTAATCCACAAGCAATAACAGAAGCAAGCTACAGAAGTCAGGTTGAACATCAAAGTTTCCATTCTCACTTTATATTCAATAACACCACAAAATGATTGCGAGTCCTGAAGTTGAGACTGAACAGTATTTGAGTCCTCATCCTTCCATTATTCAATAGTTCTCTTTTGGAAAAGTAATCTTAATCAAACATGTGATTTATCGCTAAGGTGCATTATAAAACTTATCCATGTTTATTTTCTAAAATTAACAAAATTAGTACCTGATCATCAAGGAAATCTGTGCACTTGTAGCAAACTCTCATGCCATTTGATAGAAGTAACTCTGTGACTCCAATACTTGAAAACTCATGCTGCTGCAGAGTATCTCTGAAGAGGTTTTTTTTTTTGGGCAGGGGGGGGGGGGGGAAGGGGAAATTTTTGTCAAAATAAAGAAGACGTGAAACACAAAGAATGAAACCACCTAAAATAGGTTTGAGATCCTACAACAGTCTTAACTAGGCTACTAACTGAGATGATGATGACAACTGCTGAGTAAAAATCACCGCAAAAGACTATCTAAATTACAGATCCTAAAAATCGAGTTAAAGTAGATATATATATATATATATAAAGGTGATTCACGCCATTTATTACCCTTCCTTTTCTAGATCAACCTAATTCAACCACCAGATTGCACCCAAAAAAAAAATTTCAACCACCAGAAACCAAGGAAGGTAGTAACGCAACAAATTTGCAAAATTTGCCTTTTTCAGAGAAAGGCATGGAACCAGGTGAAACAAAAAAATAAAAGAAGAAGATAATAATGGGTCAGAGACATGCATAGGAACATTCACTCGATGGAACTATAATTAGGAAGAAGAAAAATGAACTGGGAATAATTGCACAAAGCAACTTGTGCTGTTGCGAAAACCAAGTTAGAATCATTGCAGAATCTCGCACTCCATAGAAACCGCAAACATCAAATTTGATAAGGTACAAGGCTATTAAGTTCAAGGCTAAAGCAAACAGAATTAAAGTAGGATGGATGAAGTGGAGAGGTGCATTTAGAGTGTTGTGTAATAGTGTATTCATCTAAAGCTTGAAGGAAAATTCTATAGAACTGTCACAAGACCAGCTATGATGTATTAAGGCAAAATGTTGGGCAGTTATAACTTAGATAAGTTGAGTGTTGCATAGATGAGGATGTTGAGATGGATGTGTGGCAAAACTAAGAGAGATAGGGCAAGGAATGACCAGGTTAGAACTGATTTGGGAGTTGCCCCGATTGAGGATAAACTCTAAGAATGTTGTTTAAGGTGGTATGGCCATGTTTAATGGAGGTCTTGGTATGCGCTAGTAAGGAGGAATGATCAAATCCAAATGGAAGGAGCTAAAGGAAGGCCTAAAATGACCTTAGGTGACGTTGTAAGGAAAGACATGTAGAAGCTAGGTATGGACTCTAGTATGATCGCTAACAGAGTTGTTTGGGGGGCAAAGATTCATGTAGTCGATTGCTTCAAGGTGGGATGTTCCTACGTGTTGCAAAGGCTAAGTTGTTGTTGTTATTGTTGTTGTTGTTGGGCTAAAGCAAACAGACAAAAGTGAAGCAAGACGATCGATGCCTAATTATGCTTGTGTCTGTAACTACCAGCCAAGTGGCAGACTTGGATGGATGTGAATAGGACCATGTGATATAGGACCCCATACCAATCTCATTGGTCAATTTCCAGCTCAAAAAAAGTGCCGGAAGTGTTTAAAACTAAAAGCTTCCGAAAAGTACAGAAATTCCCCCAGATTCCATTACAATAAAAGGATATTCTTTTGATCTAATAAAACTTTAAACTCACTTTTGAGGCACTTCCTCTTCTCCTATTGGTTTTCAGATGGAACTTTACCTAAGGGGGACCAATATCTGATGAACCCACTAGCGTCCATCCAAATCTGTCATGACAAGTAGTTATCGATACTAGATGTAACTAGTTATCATTACTCTTATCACCACCCACTATAATTGTAGTTCAAATCATCTGGCTAGGGGTCTAAATATTTCAAAATAAAAGTACCCAGGATGCGTTAAACCCTGCAGTTAATGTTTACCCTGGATCTGGTTTTGTGCTGAAAATTTCGTCAGGGATGTTTTGTTCATCCCACAAGGAAATATTTCTTTGTTCCTCAGAGAATTAACCTTCATCACAGCAGTTCTAAGATCATCAACTGTTGAAGTAGCTCGAGGTTCAACTGTCTTAATCACACAGTTGCTTGATGTGCGGAAGTTCCCAGCATACTTAGATACCTCTGCCGCTGATATTTCTATTCAAGAGAGGAGGGGGGGGAGGGGAAGGGAAAACCTGATTACAAAAATTGTGTCTATAGAAAGCAAATAGGAAAAAGATCCAGAAAGCATAACAATAAAAAACTTACGAGGTAAGATGGTCTTTTGTAGCTGTGCTTCATACTCAATTCCAACAACAGGCTCATTATGGAGAAAATGCTGTCATATTAGAGATAACAATAATTTCATTATGAAAGGATTTGAACACTAATAACATAATTTTAGATCAATTAAATAGAAGACAATACTCAAAACTATCGGGAAAATCAGGATACGAAGTAGAAGCGGGGGAAGAGGCAATAAGATGCAGCATCAGAAAAAGTGGATAGAGTAAAATATGCCAATCATGGACACAACATGAGAAAAAAGAAGAAAAAAAAAGATAATCTTGGATTACCTGCAGATATTCATCTCGCAGGCTTGTTGACTGCATTTGGTCACGCTCCAAATAGGCAGATTCGATCTCTGACATCATTAAAGCTCTGACAGTTGATATTTCACGATCTGAAAACCCATGAAGCCGAACCCTTGCAACCTAAACATAAGGCAACAGTAAGAACAAAGGAGAAGCTAGTTAACCATCATACATTGCAAGCGTTATACCTCCATCAGTATTGATTCCAGTGCTTCAACGGTCCCTTTCTCTTTGCAAGTCGAAGTAATTATATAAGCCTTCATAGGTCGAACAAGAACATCAGCAGCTGAAGAGCATGAGAAGTATGGTGGATCCTTTCTACGAGATATTTTAAAGAATCTCTGATTTAGAGCACAATGGAACATTGCTTCTGCCAGTGAATCCCTGTAATCCTTCACAGTCTTCAGCTCTCCCACTGGCATCTTACAACTGATCATTACTGCCGACTGTAATGAGGCAATCCAAGAGAAAAAAGTCAGTTTTCATATGTATTTGTGTCTACAGCCAGATAAATTAAAATATTTAAGGACCCCTTCAGTACCGACCCCAGCAGCTTCAGATTCAACAAAATAAGAAAAACGCGGCTCATCATGGGATGGAACAGGGAAATAAGGAATATTGGGAGGGTCATAAGGAGAAAATTTCTGTCCAAAATGAGTCTTTATCAATTCAACCACACTCTGCACCCAAAAAGGAAGAGGATAACTGCTTAGAAAGCTGAACCAGTACAATTGTTGCCATTTGAATTTGAAAGGCAAATCTAAAGACGAAAGACAAACCTGTGTATCGGAAAAATCTCCAACAGCCACCACTGCCATATGGTGTAAATGGTACCACTTACGATAAAATTGCTTGACAGTCTCAGAAGAAACTGTCCGGATCACCTTTTCAAGTCCAATTGGTAGACGCTCAGCATACTGCAACCAGTTAGCATATTCTAAATGAAAAAAACATGGTGCAACGTAGAAAGCATTCATCAAACAAGGAATGGAGTCCTGGCCCAAACAAAGATGCACCATGAAAACAACACATACAGTTCTACATCATTGACGATGGCCCAAGATGATGTTTACTGATAATTCCTAATGAAGAAGCATTCAAATACTCCATGAATGCAGATTAACTACCCAGATTAATCTTAACTAAGACAGAAAAGTGAAAATTTAATTGAAATAATCATCAAAACCAGAGTTTCATACCAACCATTTGGGATCACTACACTGCAAAATTCTAACTGATCTCAATTTGAAATAATCCAAAACCCAATATACTGAAAAATGAAAATTAGAGTCATCCTGTGTTCCTTTGCCAACATGGACAATTTGAAAGATACCTCTATCTGGGATGAATCCTAGTTGAAAAGATATCAATTTTATGATAACGGTGATCAAAGATGGATAGCTGCTAATAATATGCTTCAGATACTTAGCAGGTGACACTGGTACAACATAAGACATTATTTCTCCAATGTTCAACCAAACTAATTTGTTTGCATCCAGAAATTGTGGAAATATTTCGAAAGCCATCTACTTAGATGGCAGCTCCAAGCTTGGTTGCCTCCACCAGCATCCGGTTATTGACTCCCCAAGGAACATGCTTACTGTTGTTTCATCCCCCCACCCCCCACTTGATGTATCCCTTCTCTTAGTTGGGCTCTCGGCCCCTTGTTGTTGTTGCTGCCTCCTCTGAGGCCTTGCCCCTTGCAGCTCCGCCCCCTCCCCCCCCCCTTGTTTTCCCTTGATATATTCCTTCCTCTTTGGTAATGAATTTATTTATTCAAAAAAAAAAAAGCTTAAATGAGCACATCAAAAAATGAAACATTGAATACCAAAAACATGGAGAAATTTTTAGCAGTACCCTAGAACCCTCCATCATTAAAACCCAGTGAGAATCCTGCATCCGCCCATTCGCATTGCGGCTTCCTCTATATTCTTCTAAAACAGCTCCTCTTTCTTTTTCCAGATCTTTTGCTGAAACTCGAACCTGCATTTACAGGTGAATACAGATGCTCTGAGCAAGAACAAACTAGAAATCATACTAAGTCACTAAAGCATCATTTAGTGTTGCTACCTCAGAGCTAAATTCTGCCAAGACTGATATGGCATGAGACAAAAGCTCAGGTTTGTCAACAGGAACAAGCAGCTCATAAATGGTTTCATCAGCTGATGTTGAGGCATTCTGACAAGCACCAAATTCAGCCCCAATGCTTTCCAGAAATTTAACAATGTCATGATTTGTGTACTTCTCAGTGGCACAGAAAGCAAGATGCTCGACTATATGGGCAACTCCTCTCTCATCCTCCTCTTCCAAAACTGAACTGCCATGAACCAAATGAAATGGCCCGCTTAATCAATCAAGTAAGAAGTTTCAAAAAACAAAGAAAATACATAATAGCTTGAACAGAATTCGTCTCCCACTTCCAACTAAGTGCAGCTACTAGTGGAGGCAGTATAGACAAACAAACACCAGAATAGATTTCTATAAGATCTGAAATGTAATTCCTTAATCACTGCACATTTAAAGGAACCCAAAATTAATAAACTGCAGCTCACAGAGGAGAAACTAGGTGGTCTGCCGTGTCCAAGAGTAGTGATGTAGTGATGTTCCGCTACCACTACATACCCAAGCCTTAAGGTAAAAAAGAGTAATCCGATAAACTGTCTCGGCTTCCTTCAATCTACCATTTAAGATCAAGTTCTCCAGTCTACCATGCAAAAACTAAATTAGAGAATATATCTAATAAAATTGAACAACAATGAATTCAGGTAGGATGAGTTATATATCCCAGGACACAGCACTCCGGTATTCATGGCTCTTGAAAACCAAATGAGAGAAATGCCCAACGTAGTTAGCAGGGATTTGACATTTATTTTTTAAAATTTAGCCTTAATGTCCACAGATTACTGGAGGAAAACCTATAAAACAAACAAGAAATCAAAAATAAAGATAATTCCAAGAACCCAAATTCCAGTAAAAGAAAATCAATTGAAAGGAATTGAATAGAAAAAACACATTCCTACCAACTACCAAGTGGAAATCCATGGTCTGAGAAGGACCATTTCTAAATTTCTACAAGACGAAAAAAAAAAAACAAGAAGAAAGCAAGAACTTCAAGATAAAAGAGAAGCAAAGCACTTACCCGACCTTGACAGCAAGGGCGAGAGCAGCACGCATTCTGGGCTTAGAATTGGATCGAACGTAGTAATAGAGACCGTTATCTAGCCTACCATAGTCCACTCCAACGGGCTTTTCACCAAGAACATCGTCCATCGATACATGCACAAGCTTCAGCGACCTGAATCCATGTTTCTGTGCTATCCGCGAAGTCTCCGCCGGAAGCAAATCCATATTATGGCTTCTCCCGATTGCTTCCCAAGATATTTCTTCTTCTGCTAATCTTCTAAAGCTTTGCTAATCTCAAATTGTCTTTTCAGTCTTTCGCTCTATCTGAACAAATCAAAATAAATAAATAATCCTAAACTAATCGAAAACGTTTTCCGTTGGGAAATTTTTTCAGTCCCTTCAACTTTAATCTATATTCTCTTTAGACTCCTCCATAGAATATTTCTTTGCCGATTCAGTCAATAACAAATTTTCACTTCTTTTCTCCTAATTTTTTTAGATCGCACTGTTTGATAACAATTTTAGGAATATATTTTATCGTTTTTCAGTGCTCATAAACAGAAAAACACCCAAGACTATTTCGTTTCAATTTCATTTTTGAAACATAAATAAAAATTTATACTTATTTCTGTGTCTAAAAACGGGTTTGACGAAACGTCATACTTGTTTTTCCGTTTCTTAGAACAACTTGCGGCAAAAAAACCAATGGACCCCGATAAAAAATGTATCTCCCAATCCAGCATTTACCTTGGCGACTCTCTAAAATTCGAAGATTCTTCGAGGAAACGAGAAGGAATACACCAAATTTTTTGTTTTGTTAGTAAAAGCCTTAAATTCACATCCATTGATTCCTTTGTGGATTTCTTCCAATTCTCTCCGAACCCTCATGAATGAAATATTGAATTATTGTTGGGGATAGAAGTTCGAATTTCCCAGCAAAATGCACACTGTTGCTGCCAAAAAACCCCGCTAGTCGAACCTACACAAACACGAGACGGAGGCCGGATCTTTGTCACGGGGTTAGTCCTCCGCGCTCAAGTCAGAATTCGACCGCCGTTCAATAAGGGAGTAATGGTGAGGGTATCGAACTTACCTCTCCCTTTCTTGTGCCTTCTTATATAGCTCTTAGGGTTTAGGGTTTCCTTCTTCCCTCTTAGAGTCCCACTCGAATCGTTCATCCTTCGGGGAATATTCCTTCATGCGAGCGCGTGATCCCGTGATTTTGCGGCTGCCTCGGTGATTGAGCGTGCTTGGCGTGAGTGGTTTCTTGGAACCTTCGTTCGGCGGAGGACACGTGTCTCGAGCGACACGTGTCATTGCCCCGCACCAGAGGTCAATTTGGCTATTCGAGGGCCCCTTACTCCCATAGGAGCTTCTTCCGTGGGAGTAACCAACATCTTCTTTTTGGTTGACTTGTTCCTTCGGCCTTGGCATTACTAGTGACCGAGGCTTGGGGTCGACCGAGAGAGAGACCTTCGGTCGATTATGATCGGCCTTACCGAGCCCCCTGCCGAAGGTGGGACCCTCGGCCAGGTCCGTTCGGCTGTGGCCGAACTCCCAACCGAAGGAGGGACCTTCGGTCAGGTCTGCTCGGCATTGGCCGAACTCCCAGCCGAAGGAGGGACCCTCGGTCGGGTCCGTTCGGCTTTGGCCGAACTCCCAACCGAAGGAGGGACCCTCGGTCGGGTCCGTTCGGCTTTGGCCGAACTCCCAACCGAAGGAGGGAACCTCAGTCAGGTCTGTTCGGCTTTAGCCGAGCTCCCAACCGAAGGAGGGACCCTCGGTCGGGTCCGTTCGGCTTTGCCAACTCCCAACCGAAGGAGGGACCTCGGTCAGTCCGTCGGCTGGCCGAACTCCCAACGGAGGGACCCTCGGTCGGTCTGTCGGCTTGGCCGAACTCCCAACCAGGAGGGACCCTCGGTCCGTCCGTTCGGCTTTGGCGAACTCCCAACCGAAGGAGGGACCCTCGGTCAGTCCGTTCGGCTTTGGCCGAGCTCCCAACAAGGAGGACCCTCGGTCAGTCTGTTCGGCTTGGCCGAGCTCCCAACGAAGGAGGGACCCTCGGTCAGTCCGTTCGGCTTCGCCCAACTCCCAGCGAAGGAGGGACCTCGGTCAGTCCGCTTCGCTTTGGCCGAGCTTCCAACCGAAGGAGGGACCCTCGGTCAGGTCCGTTCGGCTTTGGCCGAGCTCCCAACCGAAGGAGGGACCCTCGGTCAAGTCTGTTCGGCTTTGGCCGAACTCCCAACCGAAGGAGGGACCCTCGGTCAGGTCCGTTCGGCTTTGGCCGAACTCCCCACCGAAGGTGAGACCGTCTGTTAGGTCCGTTCGGGCGCAAACCTCGAGGCTTCGTATCCTGACGTGGCGGTGCCATTAATGCTCGGGAAGTCGTACCACCTCTCCCCCATCTATATAGTGTGGGGGGCCATTTGTGGGGCATTTTTTTTCCTTGAAGAGCTCACCTTGACCTCGATTCCTTTTGAGCCTTCGTCTTCGTCTTCCCTTAGTTTAGCAACACCCGCAAGTAAGTGATGTCTTCCTCGTCGAGCTACAGTCCATCGTCCCGCGAGAGGTCAAGACCGAAACGTAGGTATAGGAGTCCTGGGGAAGTCCGAGGGATGTCCTCGGATTCCACCGACTCTCCCTCCTCCCGTGACTCATCGTCCGCGGCCTCACTGTCGGGGTCCAAAGGTGGGTCCAACGGCGAGGGGTTCAGGGAGAGGGTGCTCGATGCCCGAGCCCAGACCCAGGAGCCCCTGGAAGTGGAGGCTCTCAACATCGTCTCTACGATGGACGAACCAGAACTGGAGGAGGTGAGGGCCTCCTTCAGTGTTTCGGACGTTTTCAAACTCCGTCTGCCCAGACCTTCTGACCGAGCCAGCTATCGGAACTCCGAGGAGCTGTGCTTGTACAAGGAGGCCTTCAAGGCCGGTCTTCGGCTGCCCCTCTACCCCTTCTTTATCAAAGTGTTTCGGCACTATGGGGTATGCCGACCCATTAACGCCGAACGGGTGGCGACAAGCGTAAGCCGTCATCTTCTTTGTTCGCACAAGAGGCCCTCTCCCTTCCCTCTTCATTAATGTTTCCTTCTTGAGCTGCAAGGCTTACGGGTTGGTACTATTTTTGCCCCGAAAGGACCTTCGGCTCTGAAGGTTACCACTTCCATCCACGGATGGAAGGAAAAGTTTTCTTCGTGAAGTCGACCGAGGGGTGCCCTTGCACGGTGCGGATATCCTGACCTTAGGATGTGAACTCCGCCTGCCTATTCGGCGGAGCGAGTCGTTGGCAATGGCGAGGCGACAAGAAGGCTGTTCTCCAGTCGAGGCCGACTGCCTCAAGTCCGACGCCATCCTCTTCAAGTTCGGGCTTAGCCCGGGTGAGTTAGGTTAGCCCCCGTCTGCCTCCTTCGAGGGTCGGTTCTTCATGCTAATCCCCTTGCTTCTTCTTGCAGTGCAAGTCACCGAGCCAAGTAAGGCCACGCCAAGGCGAGGCAAAGATCAAGGAGGCCAAGGCACGTGACGCCCCACAACAGCCGAGGCCTAAGAGGAAGGAAAAGAAAGGACCGTCCTCCGAGACCCCGAAGAAGAGGCCCAGAGTAGAAGGGTCGAGTGCCGAGGTTGTCCAGGCCCTTGCAGCTCCTGGCGGAGACGGGCCTGCTCAAGACCCCTCCCCTGCCGCTGTCTCCCGAGGCCCGAGGGTTGCGACGACGAGGGCTGAGGTGGGGTTCATCCCCATGGTCGGTGAAGGGAGGCGACACTGGCCGTGGACGGTCGCCAGAGAGTTGGTGATGAAGGAGTCTTCCCGAGATGCCACGAGGCCTGTAAGCAAGGGCGACGGCACCGATCACCTCCATGCATCTTCATGGCGGGGTAAGCTTGTCCCCTTCCTTCTTTTACTTGCATTTTTTTTTTGCATTCGACCTTCTTGTTTCGTGTGCTCGTAATCGAGATGATCAATGGCGGCCCGAGCCGAGGCTATGTGCCGAGACCTTGAGGTCACCGAGAGGGAGAGGATCTCCCTAGACAACGAGCGCACCCTCCTCCTCGAGAAGGTGGAGCACTTGGAGAAGGAGCTAGTCTTCGAGCGCCGAGAGTGCGATCGGAAGCTCTCGGAGCTGAAGTCACAGGTGAGGGCCCGAATTCAGGAAGCCGAGGCCCAAGGGGTCGAGAAGTATCGGTCCTCCGAAGACTTCAGGGAGGAGATCAAGAACGCCATCGCCCCGGGGTACACAATGGACACTACCGAGGTCCGAGATTGGGTCCTCGGGCGCTACCCTGGGGTCTCCTTCGAGGACAGCGGCCTCATCTTCGAGGACGACGATGTGGAGGCGGTTCCATCGGCCACCGAGGTTACCGACGCCGATGGTGGAGGCTGCAGCGAGGAAGGCGAGGTCCAGCTGCATAGAGAAGTCCCTCACCCCGGCCATGGAGGTTCGGACCAGAGACTCTCCGAGGCGAGGCCTGAACCAACGGACGCTCCTTGAGGTCACCTCGGCCTCGCTCAGACTACCCCCTCTTGTTATGTAACCACCTTGGGCTTCTTGTAGTCGGCGTTATGCCTTATGTAATTAGCCTTCGGGCTTTTAATGTAATCCATGCCTTCGGGCTTTATGAATGCATCAGTCTTTTTTTTTCATCTCCTGTCCCTTTAATGTTGTCTTTGATTCGTAGATAGGTGCAAAGAGCCGAAACCCTAGTTGACCTTCTTAGGTGCATGGCCCGAGACTTGGCCGAGGGCCGACCTTTCAAAAGTTAGACGAAGGCCGACCCTGCAATCACTAGCAATTTTTTCTAAGTGTTTTCCCTCTCGGCTCCAGCCGAAGAGTTTGTCAGGCGCATGGATCGGACTTGGCCGAAGGTCGACCCTTCGATAGTCGACAATCACCAAGCAATTCACCAAGTGTGTACCTCGGCTCCACCGAAAGGGTCAGTAGATGCTAGGTCTGCAAGCCGACCCTTCGATAGTCGGACAATCACCAAGCAATTCACAGTGTGTACCCTCGGCCCGCCAAGGGTCAGTAGATGCTAGGTCTTCGCCAAGGCCGACCCTTCGATAGTCGGACAATCACCAAGCAATTCACCAAGTGTGCACCTCGGCTCCGCCAAGGGTCTTTAGTAAGTTCCTTCGACCCCGAGTCAGGTCTCAGGTCGACGGTGACCTTCGATCAGGTCCGTTCGGCTTTGGCCGAACTCCCAACCGAAGGAGGGACCTTCGGTCATCCGATCAATAGGGTTAAAGGTTATCAGCCTGGAGAATGTCTCAATTGCCGTAAACCAGCTCTTGTATTATCCATGAATAAAATCTTCCGGATGTTAAGATGAATTACAACTTAAAGGTTCATAAGGGAAATAATTGCAAAGGACTACAAACGGAAAAACTACAAACGACAGAGTGCGTGCCCGCCACTTCACTACTGGTGGAATTTTCTTAAATTCTGAGAGTTCCACGATCGGGGTATCCTTCCTCCCCTGTAGTCTCTAGGTGATAGGACCCGTCGATACCCTCGAGACTCGTAGGACCTTCCGGTTTGGATCTAGCTTCCTTGATGTCTTGGGTCCGACACTTCACTCTTCTCGTGACAAGGTCGCTTGCCGAACTTCGTTCTTCGAACTTTGGTGTTGTAGTGTCTTGCGACCCTCCATTTGTAGGCGGCGATCCTTTCTTCTGGCTTCTCGGTTTCGCCAAGAGGTCTAGATTCGCTTCGAGCCCTCCGTCGTTTTCGTCTTCGTTGTAATCGAATCCGATGGGTAATGGCCCTATCTCTCTTGGAGTACAGACTTGTCAGTATGTTAACATGAAGGGTGTTTCTCCGGTAGCTAACCTCTCAAGGTGCGGTAAGCCTAGAGAATGTGGTGCAACTCTCGCCCATAGTCCTTTGGCATCATCTAGCCTCTTTTATCCCTTGGAGTAAGCGTACGGTTGGTTACTTCTTTGCTCGTTGGTCGATGGATACCCGACGGAGGTTTTCCGTGGTTGATGCCGAGGGCTTCCCAGAACGCGTCGAAGGTCGGATTGGCAAACTGAGTTCCATTGTCCGTAACCACAACTGGGGATTCAAATCAGACACTACCGCTCTTTGGAAGAAGTCCCTTATGTTCTTTTCGGTTATCGTCGCTAGGGCTTCGGCTTCGCCACTTCGTGAAGTAGTCGACGCCACCACGACAAACTTCCTTTGTCTCGTGGCGGGAAGGCCTAGGATGTCCATCCCCACATGGCGAACGATCTGGGCTAGATAAGGGCGAGAGCTCGGTAGAATGTAGCCTAGGCACGGGCGAACATCGGCACTTGACACATTTCGACCGTGATTCGCATCCTTTCTCATTGTCGGCCAACCACGCTTAGTACTTTGTGCGCGGGGCAGGGCTCCAAGGTGTTGGCCACATATCCCTTCATGCACTTCCGGAGCGCGACGTCGTCGGAAGAATTCAGCACTTGAGGTATGGCGAGGTGAACCCTATCTTGTATAGCATGTCGTCCTTCGAAGAAGCTGACCTCATTCTTACTTTTCTTGCTTCATCCCTATTCTCCGAGCTTTCCCTCCTTGAGGTATTCTGTTATGGCGTCTATCCGCTTTGGCGTTTCCCTACGGGTAATACCTCGGGGTTTTTCGATGTTGGCGTGGTAGTACTTGAAATACACGCTCGTCAAGTTCTCAAGTCGGAAGTGGCCACGTGATAGTGCGTCTGCGTTAGCATTCTCTTCTCGCGACACCGCTTACCTCAAATTCCTTGAAAGCGCCGACTGTCTCGCAGTGTTCAAGTATTCGCCATCCTCGCTTCTTTGGCCTCGATTCACCATTCACTTGCCACCACGAGTTGGGAGTCGCTATGCACTACTAGTTCCTTCACCATCAAAGCCCGAGCAGTTAATTCCGACTATTATCGCTCAGTATTTCGCCGTTGTTGGGCGTCAAGTCGAACCGTAGGGCGATTCTACTTTGAAACCCTCGGGCTTACCAACACGATTCCCGCCGCTTCCATATTGTGAAGCCCCATCCACGTCTGATGTCCAAGCTTCATCTCCTCGTTCCTTGGCATTCTGCGGGTCATCGGGATCGTCGTCTCGCTATGAAGTCTGCGAGGGCACGTGCTTTAATTACGGTTCTCGGCTTGTCTGGATGTCGAACTCTCCCAACTCTATGGCCCAATTTACAGGACCGGACATATCGTTCTTTGCAAGTATTTTCGTGGGTGTCGGTGATACGCATACCTATGTGATGAAAATATGGCCTCGGCTTTCTTGCCCCGAGGGCGACGCCACTTTCTCTGCCTTTTGGTATCTTGTCTGATCTAGAAGGGTTGGTGACGTAGTATATTGGCCGTTGTTGCCTTCCTTCCTCTTTCGTCAGTACGGCGCTTACAGCAACTGCCACACAGATGAAGGACACGCAAGGCATCCCGGTGTTCGGCTTTGTCGCGCCGGGTGCGGCTAAGTATTCCTTCGTTGTTGAAAGACTTTCGCACTCCTACGTCCCTCGAACTTTTGGTCCTTTCGGCGCTTTGAAGAAAGGAAGGCATCTATCTGCAGACCGAGACATGAATCTTCCGAGGGCGGCGACCCGACCCGTCAGCTCCTGGACTTGCTTCACGTTCTGGGGTGACCTCATGTCCCGAATGGCTTGTATTTTGACTGGGTTGGCTTCAATTCCTCTCTCCGAGACGATGAAGCCGAGGAACTTTCCGAGGCTACTCAGAGGCACATTTTACGGTTGACTTCATGCCGTCAAGACATGGACGCCTCTTCCAAGTCTTGGATGTGTCTTTCCGCCTTCAGGCTTTTCACGAGCATGTCGCCCACATACACTTCCATGGTTTTGCCGATCATCCCTTTGAAAATTTTATTCACCAACCTTTGATAGGTGGCCCCTGCATTCTTTAGTCCGAAAGGCATGACCTCATAGCAGTATAGCCCACCCTCGGTTATGAAGGACGTTTTCGGGACATCGGCCTCGGACATTTTGATTTGGTTGTAGCCCGAGTATGCATCCATGAAACTTAGCGCCTCGTACCCCACCGTGGCGTCGATGAGGAGGTCTATCTTTGGCAGGGGGTATGCGTCCTTCGGGCAGGCCTTATTCAGGTCGGTGAAGTCGATGCAGATCCTCCACCTCCCGTTTGCCTTTGGGACCATTACCACGTTAGATATCCACTCCGGGTACTGGATCTCGCGGATGAACTGAGCCTTCAGTAACTTTTCCACTTCCTCGTCTATCTTCTTCTGTCTTTCGGGGGTAAACGTCCTCTTCTTCTGCTGCACCGGCTTCTTCATTGGGCTAACATTCAGATGATGTTCTATCACCTCTCGATCTATCCCGGGCATGTCGGACGCCGACCAGGCGAATACATCAGCATTGTTCCGTAGGAATGAGATGAGTCTTTCTCGTTGCAACCTTGGCATGGTAGCCCCAATCTGGAATTGTCGGGTGTCATCCCCTTCTTCAGCTTCAACTTGCACCAAATCTTCGGCCGGCTCCCCCCGTTGATAACTGGAATCATCACGTAGATCCTCAATCGGGAGCGCCTCGCCGCCTTTTCTTTTCCCCACAGAGTAGTGGCGTAACACCTTCGGGATGTCTCCTGATCGCCCCGACACTCCCCGACACCATTCTTGGTAGGGAACTTCATTTTGAGATGGGGAGTGGAGACGACGGCCTTTAACAGGTTCAACCCGACCCTTCCTAGTATGGCATTATACGCCGATGTAATGCTCACCACCAGGAAGTTGATCATGACCGTCGCCTGGCGATCTCCGGTGCCAGCTTGAACCGACAACTCAATCGACCCTTCCACCTTCACCGGGATGCCGGAGAATCCTGCGTGGTGTTCGACCTTCTTTAATTTTCCCTCGTCGAGGCCCATCTTCGAAGCTTCGAGGAGCAGGATATCACTGACGCGCGTTATCCACTAAGATCCTCTTCACTTTGCAATCCGCTATGGTCATGGTGATAACCAAGGCATCGTCATGCGGGGTTTGTACCCCTTCCAGATCATCATCTGAGAAGGAGATAACCGTCCCCGTCTTCACCTTCTTGTTCGGCCATTCTGCCATATGTACGCTCCTCGCGTAGGCCTTCGCCTTCCTGGCAGAGACCGAACTCTCTCCAACGGCCGGGCCTCCACAGATGGTCGCTATAACTCTAGTCGGGCTCTTATTCTCCTCTTGAGGGTGACGGTCAGCTTCCTCGGGTGTCTGGTTCCTTCGCTGATCTTGATTGCCTCTGCGGGCGAGCCCCCTTCTCTCATAACGACCTCCGCCATCTCTCCAATGGTTATCCCTCCGGCCGTTACCATCTGGGGCCACCTCCTTCTCCCGGTCTACAAATCTGCCTAGGTATCCCCTTCTGATCATTCCTTCTATCTCCCCCTTGAGATGCCAACAGTCCTCGGTATCATGGCCATGGTCTTTGTGGAAGTGGCAATATCTGTCCCCATTGTGTCTCTCGGGGTGTCGCCCCATCTTTCCCGGCCACTTCATGGCTCTGGCATATGGGGAATCTTCTATCTGCATTAACACCTCTGTTCGCCTTCGGTTCAGGGGTGCATACTTCTCAAACTTCCTTGGTGGACTGGGGGCCCGACTGCGCTCGGACTTTCGTCTTTTTCCTTCTTCGACGGGTTTATCATCAACCCTCGAGGGCCTCTTCCTCGCCGCCTTCCTTTCGGCTTCTTCATCGGCCTGGAGGGTTTCTTCCATCTGGATGTACTTATCACATCGTGCCTCGCTCGGTCAGGTCCCTAGGTGTATGCTTCGCGGACCTCTTCAACTCCTTGTCCTTGGCGCCTCCTAGCGGCCGTGAACTCCTCCTTTGGGTCTAGGCCCCGATCGTGATCTTTTCTTCTGGAATCGCTTCATGTAGTTCATGATTCCCCTTCTTCTTGTTTGGCGTTGGTTAGGTTCAACGTGGTCTTGGAGGGGCGCTACTAGAGAATCCTTCACGAAGAAGTAACTCAGGTCGCTGAAGCTGTGGATCGACTTCGTCGGCAGTCGGTTGTACCACAGCCTCGCCGCTCCCCTGAACGTCAATGGAAGGGCACGACACATGATATTTTCCGAGACCCGATGGAATTGCATGGCGACCTTAAAGCCTTCCAGGTGATCGACAGGGTCCCCTGACCCGTCATAAGTGTCATACTTGGGCAGACGAAAGCCGATCGGGAGCGGGTCCCTCATGACCTCGTCAGCTAAGGCCGTGTCATTGGTGAGGTCTGGCTCACGGTTTCCCGTCTGGTTTTCTGCCACCTTTCTGATCTCATCCTTCAGGTCTAGGATCATCCTCTTTAATCCCGAGTCCTAGGACCTCTGCTCTCCGTGCGAATCCCATGTGAGTCTCGGCGGGTCGCGTCCTACTTCGGGGCGCTGGACTCTCCCTTGCTCGGCTTCGAGGGTCACGACCGGCCCTTGTCGATCCCGTACTGCTTCGGTCTTCATCTCGAGCTCTCTCAAACTGGATGTGGGGACTTGAGGGTGCTCCGCCGGCCCTATGGGAGACAGCTTTGGAGACCTCCCTCATAGTCTCGGCCATCCTGTTATATTTGTCCTGGAGATCTTCGAACTGCTGCCTCTCACGCACTCAGGCTGCAGGAGGCTGATGGTCACTGCCTTCACGTACTAAATATCCAGCCGAACGCTGGTATCTGACGACACTTCCCGATCATCATGGCCCCTCTCTCGTCCTATCTCCACCGAGGGAGGAAGCTCCCCTGAAGGTTCTTCCCCCATGTCTATGTTGGACATCGCTCTTGTCCTCTTTCGGTTGTAGGTTCTCCCCACCATTACCGTCGATTCCCTGACGGACGCCAATGTTCGCCAAAAACCCGCTAGTCGAACCTACACAAACACAGACGACGGAGGCCCGGATCTTTGTCCGGGGTTAGTCCTCCGACGCTCAAGTCAGGGTCGGCCGCACAGTTCAATAAGGGAGTAATGGTGAGGGTATCAGAACTTACCTCTCCCTTTCTTCCGTGCCTTCTTATATAGCTCTTAGGGTTTAGGGTTTTCCTTCTTCCCTCTTAGAGTCCCACTCGAATACGTCCATCCTTCTGGGGGGAATATTCCCTTCATGCAGACGACGTGATCCGGTGATTTTGGCGTGCCTCGTGATTGGCGTGCTTGGCGTGAGTGGTTTCTTGGAACCTTATGCAGCGGAGGACACGTGTCTCAGAGGCGACACGTGTCATTGCCCCCACCGAGAGGTCAATTTGGCTATATCACACACTGACCCAAGAAATCTACGCAACCCTACTCAATTCAAGAAACAAGTTTATCAAACACTAAAAAATCTATTTCTATTCCCATAAATGTGAAAAATCGTTTATGCTTGTTTTTAGACATAGAAACAGCAAAAACATTATGAAAGGTGCCTATGTTTCTATTTCCCTTCATATTTTCATCTTCAAATTTACCTCTTAAGCACATACAAAAATTATTTCACTATCTATTATGGGAAAGAATTTTTATTTTCGGGATCATGGCCTCTACACCAGCATAGAGGCCAATAGGAACGCGCGCACAAGCATAAACAGGGATGGAATTTCTGCCTTTCATATGAGCAAAGTGGTCATTTTGTCCCACCTTATGTTTGGTAGAGGGCTCTACTATTAAACATAATTCTTTTTCTCATATATTATATATTACAAATGTTAAATTATGAAGAGGTTGGGTATTCTCGACTTTCTTAAAACTAGTGGCTCAATCAATGGGAGGACTAGGATGGGAGGGATAGTGAGTAATTTTTCAAAAGGAGGAGAGAGATAAACACAAATTTGGGTATACCACTAGCATACCTAACATTTTCTCTTATATTATTTGAAAAATATTTAGGTTAATTAAATTAGGGAAAATATTGGGTATGCGGCCGATATCAAGAATGCTAGTACCCATTGTGTTTATCTCTCTCTTCCCTTTTTCTGAAATCACTCTCATATCCTTCATGAATCTCCATCATGTGATCATATTAGTCCTATCCACTAGCATACTTGATATCGGCAACATACCTATCTCTCTCTCATTAAATTAATACATAAATTTAAATATATGCTATAAAATTGGCCAATTAGCATTTTATTCGATAAATATCATATAATATCTCTCATCTCTTATGTTTTTACTTCCTCTTATCATTAGTCCCTGTCCAGTTGCTGGAGAGGATGCAAATCCCTTGTCCAATGGCAAGAGTATATGCTTAATTGTGCATGGTGTTTGTTATGAATATTTTGCCTAAAAAATTTTAGGTAATTATAAATGGAGACAGTTTTCCTGCACCACGTAGGAAGAGCTTAGCCACCACCCTACGGTCCTAAAACATCCCTCCATAATGATCAAATGAATTGCCGCAATCAAAACGATTCCTCTTCATTGTTAAAAAAAAATTAAAAAAATTCCTCTCCATTGTGTCATAAGGAAAACTCCATACAATATAATTTTAATCTATAGACCTAGAACGGACAGGAATTCCCCAAAGGAATATTCCATATCCAAATTTTATATACTGATATACCCTTCTGTTTTATTTTTGGAAAATCTATACTCTTATGCAACAGTCTCCAGCAATTGCATCCGATAATGAATGGAGCAGGTTATCGGTCCCACAAAGATAATATATTCTCATTTAACATTTCATGGCGCTTTTTTTTTTTTTTCTGGTAAAGAACTTTTCTTAGCTCTTAATAGCCTATTTAATCAAAGTTGTACTTTTCAAAAAAAAAAAAATCGATGTTGTACTTTTGTTGTACACTTGACGGATTGGAACTCAGATTATTCGTCGTGGCCCCACCATCAAATAATTAAAGGGGTTAATTACTATTATTCTTCCATAATTGGCTTATATTTACACAAACTCTTCTACCTCATTTTTTTCCTCATTCTTCCGAAAACATAAATTATCTCCTTTCTCTCCATTATTTTTTTTTTTTTTTTTCAAAAACAAAATGTTACTCAAAAAAATTGGTCAAGGAAAGGTGGGGCTGAATCCCTCAATAATTCAAAATCACCAAACTACACCTTGCAATTAGTCCCTTTTGCAACATCCTCTTCTACAAGATAGGGTTGTAGTGTATCAAAATCATCCCCAACATCCAACGACTAGGGTGTATGGTTGAACCCTTTCAGTCGTTGGATGCTTATTACACCTCACGAATCGTTGTAGACAATTTAACTTGATTATAGGAGGATTTGTAGAAGAAGGTGGAGAGGATAAGAGGCAAAGGTAATCTTAGGAATTTTGAATTATCCAAGAGAAAATAAAAGAAAAGAAGTTTGAGACATAGGGACTTGGGTGAGTATCAACCATAGTTAAAGCAGATTAAAGGTCTTCTTGCACTAGACTAAGGTTCCCTCAATAGACATGACTCATCGGGCCATGATATGGATGGACGTGAGTATGTAGTATCATTTTTATTTATAACATGGAAAATATATTATTATTCATGGGAGTATGAAAATTTGGTCTTCTCACATCATGAAACAGTTTATTTAATATTAATTTCAGAGTTGAATATGCCTAGTTTATAGGATTGAGACCGTCTATGGCACCATAGGGTGTGTAGCGCACATCTAACGATTAGGAATGTCTTGGGCTATGCTTGAGCACTTTGGGCAACCATCTAAACGTTCCTGATTATTAATATGTGCTACACGCCTATAGTGCTACAAAGGATCCAATCTTACTTTAGAAGCTAAAGTGTTTGGACAAAGGTCTTTACGAATATGTAAAATATCAAACCCTTTACATCTTATCTTCTACGTGTTTATAATAATAGTATGTAGGATAAAATATTTCTCATGTATTTCGGCTTTTTAACTTCTTTTACATCCTTTTAAATCCCAAAAGAAACTAAAGTTCAAGATTTAAAACTTGAATTGGGAGGATTGGAGGTGTTTATTTTGATTCCCATTAGATTCAAATCAATTGAAATCTAAAAAAAATACAAATAGGAACAAGAACTCAAGACCGTCGATCATTTTAATTTTTAAAATATTTTATTAAAAAAATATTATCTATTTAACTTGAAGTATTCCATAGGTATATTTTATTGATTATTCCCATTTTTACATATAATTTTTCTAACTTGCAATTTTTTTCATTTTAAGAGAGCAATTATAACTAATTTCAAAGGAAAAAAAATACTCTCTAGTTGGACAGTCCCTACGCTCAAACGAATAGGGGAAAAATGATGCTCCCACCCTTGTTGATGCCCATATGTATCTCCTCATTAGCCTTGCATGCAAGATGAAGCGTAATTTTCCCTAAATACAAAATAAATTATGGAATCAACATTAACTATAATTTGATTCTTTAAGCCACTGAATTATTTGGGGTTTGGGCGTTGGACCCCACATCTTCGAGTTTATGAAGTACGGGGAAAAGATTCTCTCCAACACCTACAACTCTCCAACAACTAATCCAAGGTTGTACCAGAAAAAAAACTAATCCAAGGTTGGGAGCACTTGAACACGCATTCCCAGATATTGGTAGGTGTTGAGATTGGTGTCTAAACCCTCACAACCCTTGAATGGTCATAGGAGGGGAGTTGGAGAATCAAATCGTTAAAAGGAAGTCATATCTTGAATTACCTTGCCCTGACCAACATTTCAAACTACAAAATCAAAGATATTTTGACATGAATTAGAGCATAGTCAATCGAAATCAATCACAAGAACCCTAGAATTGACCCTCATTTACGAAAACTCAACCATTCTAAGGTTTTCTTGGCATGAATCAATTATATTGAATTATTCAAAATGAGGTTCGGTTACAGCCGATTCATTGATCCGATTCCCAAATTTTTAAACAGTATTCACGAGTCGACTCACTATATCGGTTTCCTCTAGGAATCACCCGTGACCGATTCAAATAAACCATTTTTATAAAGAGTGCCCCCCGGGTCGTGAATCGCTCTGTGAAGAGTGAAGATGCTTATCTCACTACTTCAGCCACCGAAGCTGAAACTAACGAGCTGTGATGTCTCCTGCGGAACTTGTTTCCCTGCTTCAGCTCGTCCTTTACCTTTTATTACTCTTCCAAGTTCATGTAGCCGATGGCGACCTGAAACCTCGGCCCTGGTTGCCACAACCAGTCGAAGTGGCCGAAGTGATGAACACCAGAAATTGCAGAAAGAATTTGAAGAAGATGACGAAGATGAAGATGAAAATTATGGAGGGGTTTCTTCTCGGAATAGTTTCAGAAGGAGAGAAGAAGAGAAGGATTATGACCGAGACCCTGAATTCGCTGAAATCCTCGGTGGTTATTTCGATAACCCAGAAAAAGCTCAGGCCCGAGTAAGCTACCATTCCCAACTGTACTTCATTCTATGATTTCTGTAATATTCTTCGCAAGGAATTCTTGTTTTATATTCTCTGTTGTTTTTTTTTGATATTCCTCGGCGGTAACAGTCTCGATTGACTCTGGGATTCCTTTATTCTTAATGGGTTTTCCTTTTTCTTTCAGTGTTTTTGCTTTTCTTTTCATTAGATTTGAAAATTTTCAACGCGTTTAATAGCAAATGAAATGTCTTTTAGGTGGAGGAAAGAATAAGAAAGAAAAGGAGCAAGATACTGCACACTAAAACTGGTTCTTCTCTACCCATGAAGGTGACATTCAACAAGTAAGTTGCAGATGTATGTTTAGTTAAATGTGTCACTCAGCATGTCTTTATTCCTACGATTGATTCTTGGAAGCTTGTAAGATCAAACAAATGAGTGGTCTTTGTTTAAGATCCGTGGATTTGCAATCTCTAGCTTTACCGTAATATCAATCAAATGTGTGGTCTTTGTGTATGTGGATTTTTAATCTTTAGCTTTTCCAATTAAGCAAATTTATTTCAATATGACCTACCAAAATGAAAAATTTAATATGCATTGTCTTCCTTTTCTCTTTGTAATGTTGACTTATCATCTTAACCTGACATTTCAGACTTGATACGTGGAGAGACTTTCTTTAACTCCTATACCTAGTGATGTTAGTTACGGCATTCCTTTGAAGTACTTTGCTGTAAACATTCAGAATTAACTCTTGTTACATAATAATCAGAGGGTTGTATCTCGTTGTCATTGCTTCTGATTAACTCGTGCTATGGCTGGCATTTTACAGATTTGATTTTTCAAACTCATATATATGGTTGGAATTTTACAATGCTCCATTACCAAATGATATCTCCTTAATTTGCAATGTAAGTGATACCTCTCAGAGTAATTTTTATTTCATTGTACATGAATTTTGAACAGTCAGTTATTAGGACTTATATGCAGGCAGTAAGATCATGGCACATAGTTGGACGTCTTGGTGGATGCAATTCCATGAACATGCAGGTAAAATTTTCTTACACGTTTCGTGTGTTGGCATGAATTTTCATACCCTGGTTGTATTTTTCTAATTTTAGCTACCGAAAAAAGGAGTCTGCAGCAAAGTATCCATCTTATTGAGCAAATATGTCATTTTTCCTTTAGTATAAGTATTTTGTTCTCTCCACTTGTGTTGGTGTATTTATTAGTTCATTAATTCAATTAAAACTAATGAAACCTTTCTGACTAACTCATCCTATCAAAGTAATTAGGTAAGTTAGCTTTGAGTATTGCCATCTTTATGCCATCTAGTAAAGTTGGATGATGATATGTAGGAGATACCCAGAAAAAGGTGTCTGGAGTGGGTTTCCGTTGTGGTGTGGGGTTGTCAACACAGCTACTGGCTATTACTTTTGTTTTGTTTGAATTTCTCTTCCTACAGTAGAACTATTTTCTCTGCGATTTTGATCATCATTTTGATTCACAGATGCCAACAAATATGTAACCAATTGTTGGGAATTTATGTATTCTGTGTAAGGAAAAGAATGGAAACTTTTAGCTGTTCATGATAAGCTATAATTGGGAAATACTCGACCCTCCACTAACATGAGTTCCTTAGGTTATCATTTTTTTCCAATTCCCTGGAAATTTGTTGGGTTGCAAGGGGAATTAAAGGGAAGGAAGTTTTTTCAAACCTAAAAAGAAACTTCTGTAATTATTACCACACATGTTTATGTCATTAACTCCAAATCATTCCTTATTTGGTTATTAAATTTCACTATAATTTGCATCCAAATCCTTAAATTTAAAAACTAAGATAAAATCACGTCTAAAAAGTATAATTACTAGGTATAGTAAGAATTTTAAGTAGTTTATATAATCATGTTAGATAATGATTACAAAATCTTCCTTTTAACTTCCCTTCCCTTCCCTTCCTTTTAATTCCCCTTGCAACCAAATAGAACTTTATTGTTTTGGATATAATCTCTTAGTTGACAATCATACCTCCCCCCTTTTTCCTGAAGATTCATTAGTAGTCACGTTTAATTTGGCATGTACATTTTTTTCTTTTTCCTTTTCCTTTTCCTAATGCTGTTTTGTGGCTAAAATGATTAATATCTGATCTCTGCAGCTGTCACAGTCTCCTTTGGATAAAAGGCCAAGTTATGATGCAATTCAAGGAGCAAATGTGACACCTACCACATTTTATAACATCGGTGATTTTGAGGTTCAAGATAACTTAGCGCGCATATGGTAAATGCATCTAGTTATTGTGGATGTTAAATAGTCACTAGTGAGTTTGGTTACATTCTGATAGTCATTGTTAGCTCTGTTTGTAACCTTGCTTTTTGTATAAGCACATGACAGAAATGACCCCTAAGATTGATACTGATGAATCCGGTCAAAGTTTGCAGGGTTGATATTGGGACTAGTGAACCATTGCTTTTGGATATTTTGATAAATGCCTTGACACACATAAGTTCAGAGTAAGCTGCTCCCTTGCCTTTGTTTTTGACAATTGTGTTTCTTTTTGGGCTCAGTGATGAAATTTTTCATTAAATTCGTTTGGTTTAAGGCATTTTCAGACTCCTTTTGCCCTTTTTTCGTTACACTTCTTGTCTATATGCTTCATGAATTCTTAGGAGTGCCATGTCCCATCTCTGTGGTTAAGTCTATAACCAGTCTTCCATGGCTTTGTTTTGCCCCTCATGTATGTTCTTTCAGTTAGTTTTAGAAGGGCTACTAATTCCAGTTTCTTATTTCTCATTTTAACCAAATTTCTGGATTTCTTGCTGTCAGTTACATCGGAATAAAACAGGTGGCTTTTGGGGGATCTGAATTTGAGAACTGGAAGGAGAATTTTACATCAGAGGATGCTGGTTGCAGTGTTCACAAGATCTAGATCGCCAATGCCTAAGAAATTTCGATGGCTAATCTCTGAAGACAGATTAATGAGTAGGGAAAGCAAAGAATGACATAAACCTGTTTACACTCTCCCGGTGATCTTGCTGGTCTGCGTAGTTCAGGTTATAACCACTGATAATGAGGAGGTGGAGGGAAATTTTGTCTGAAGGATGTAAACTTGGGTTAGAAATGTAGATGTTTGAGCTGTTTGATCGTGACTGCAATTTCAAATATGCTTATTCTTCTCACCCCCCCTCCCCCTCCACCTCCACCTTTACCTTTCACCCATGTATAATTAATTGCTCAAAGTGCCGAATGTTATGTTTTTGCACCTTTAATTGCACGAAACAGGTGGACCTAAGGTTTCACCATTGTGTCCTAGTGGTAACAAGTTGAAGTTAGGAAATAGCCTCTTCGCAAAGCAGGGGTAAGGCTGTATAAATTATGACCCTCCTCAAACCCTTAGTGGTGGGAGCTTCATTCACCGGGTAGGTCCACACCTGAAATTGCATGAACACACTTTGAGCCTATACACAACTCCGTCAGAGCCTATACGCAACTCCATCAATTATTATGGTGGAAGAGGCAGGCGAGGGTGGTCTCTTTGAAAGAAGTGTGGTTGGCTGGTGTGACATTAGTGCCTTAATTCGTTTGGCTTCAAAGGAATGCAAAGCGATATGAAGGTAAGGCCTTGCGGGGATCTAATCTTTAAACAGATTTTGTTCGCCCTAATGAGGAAGTGCCTTCGGATCAGGGTAACGTCACTTTGGTGACTTCTCTTTTATGTTCTAGACAAATTGGTGTCCTCATTCCTCGGAGGGTTTGAGTTATGGAGATTTTGTAGTGTGCTATTAAATTCAATGTTGATGGGTGTTTGCTTGGCAATCCAAGGAGAGCAGGGGCAGGTGGAATTTTTCGAAACTTTCATTCTAAAGTGGTTTCTTGGCCATAGAACGAATTATGAGGTGGAGTTTATGGCCTTGGTGTATGGTTTGTTGGTTGCTAGAGAACTGGTCCTTTCGATAGAATGTGACTCAGCGGCAATAACAATTACGGTCTATTGTGGATCAATACCCTGGTGTGTTAAGCAATATTGGATTTTTCCACGGCAATACTTGGCCTCTATTCAGTGGAAGCTAACATATTGCTTTAGGGAGGCAAATCCCATTGTTGACTGCCTTGCAAAATCAGCAGTGAAATATGGTGTTTCTTCTCATTCTCTTGTTTTGTCTTCCCGTTTGCAAGATGAGTTATTAGCAGATGCTCGATGTAGATTGAGATTTTGGATCTCTTATAGGTAGTTGTTTTTGTTGCAGGGCGGCCTTTTGCTGATGGCAATGCCCCCTTGGCCCCTTACTCCAGAATGTAGTTTTGTATTCCTATTTTCTGTTTTCTTTTCTATTTTAATACAAATGACCTTTAAGTGAAAAGAAAAAACAAAACATCATTAATTAAATTTGAAAAAGAGCTAAAGAAATGGTTTGATCCTCTTACTTCTCCAACTAAGAGATTCCAATTAATTTCACATATTTTGGTCAAAATCCATACAAGCATGAACCAGATTCCTAGTCCATGATTCACACAAGAATTTGTGTATGTGCTGCCTTGTCCCAACAAATTGAAGCATCTAATAAGTTTACCAAAAACCATTCTCCAGGCTGCTAGATTCAAAATCCAATTTTCTCAATAGCTTGACAAAGCATATTCATGGCAAATTTCTCTAATTTAATACGCAAAATGAACATCATAAAATACAAATGTAGCTACATAATTTACAAACAAGTCCCAGGTGACCAAACCTACAAAGTCACCAAAGCATACAAAAATGCCCTGGGGACCAAAAGATACTATCACTCACAATGGCTACTTTAAGACTCCACACCCCCGAAGTGAAGATACCTTCAGTGCAATGGACATAATTTCTTTCACCCGATCATCAACTAATTGCCGCAGTGCCTCCTCTTGATTAGTTTGATCAGCTTGGCTTTTGTCAATCTCAACACTATTTCCTCCACCAGCCTGTGTCCGGAACATGACAAATGCCATGTCAATGTCGTAATCATTTGGGACATCAATCAAATGCTTCCCATCAGTCCCAGAATCTTTTCCTAAGATGTCAGCCTTCATACGTTCAGAAATAAATGTCACATAGTTCTCCATGTACTGGTCAACAGGATCAAGGCCAAGATAGATAAGAACCTCCCAGCATTGGAGAAACTGTTTCCTGTTAATCTTCAAGTTTTTCCTGACATGCTCAACTACACTAGCAGGTGGTTCCAATTGAAACTTGGAGGTTTTCTTTGACAGATTCCCTTGTTTAAGATGAGAAACAGCAGAATTAACTGCTCCCTGCACTGGGTCAAAATCAAGCAGGTGGAGCATATCCATGCAGGTCCGCACATGTTGAAGGTAATCAGATGGCTCTTCAACTGTCACATCATAAACATTTTCCAATATGGCTAATTCATGCAGAACCTCCAAAAGGTACCGACCATGACCTTGGCCTTGATAAGGAGGCAACACAAGTATCTGCAACCATAACAAGATGGACCATGAAATGAGAATGATGATTGAGCAGTAAACTCAAAAGTATCAAATTTTATTAACCCTTGGCACAGCGGTTAAGTTGTGCCATTGCAACCACCAGGTTGCGGGATCAAACATGGAAACAGCTTCCCTATGAAGCGGGGGTAAGGCTTGCACATTTGCCCCTCTCAAACCCTGCAGTAGCAGGAGCCTCTGCACTGGGAAGCTCTTCTTTCATTAAATCATTTTATCATAAGAAAGCACCCAGCAAACAGCACATGGAGCAGCTATCTTGCTGCATATGACAGTAACATCAGACCAAAAGATCTGACACTGCCTTAACGAATTAGAACCAATATTTCATGTCTTAAATATTTTTCCCATATGGTTAAATGTAAGAATCTAGGAGAGCAAAACCTGGCTGATACGTAAGCGTGAACTATCAGGGTAGCGATAAAACCGATAGACGGCTGCAAATCCAAGCAATCTGAGGTCAGCATCCTCCTGGTTGTCTAGTGTCTTCTGAACTACAAGATAAATCTCCCATCTTGGATCCGTGATGTCAATGGGACTGCTACCTGAACCCCCAAAAAAAAAATATTGTAACAAATTGACATCACTTTTATATATAGATTCAGGTAGGCATGGTTGGGGAAGTTTGGATGTAATAACTAACGCATATTCCATACATGGGTAGTCATGAATGATTACAACGAAAATTTCTGATACTTAAGGTGAGAAAAATTACCATCAACAAGGAGAAGTACGAGAGGCACCAACCGACTGTACAGCTGTCCAACAGGTAAGCTGTTTATTGCCAATTGAATGACCTGAAGCTGTACAAGGACGGAGAGAGAGAATCATAAATGGCAGTAAAAAAATCAACCACAGATAAAAACTTTAGAGATATCTCATCAGGGAAAATATGATTAAGATAGATGTGTAATTAGATTAAGCAAAAGAAAAGGCATTTTACATTGTTGGAATGATTTCAAATCAATTCCAGCAGAAACTCAAATATGACACTGTTAATTCCCAAAAAGATCTTTTAAGACCCAACACATCTATGAGTTGAAGCCCTAAATGGTAAGTGAATAACAGAACTGGCCTCCCATTGGTAATTAACTACTAACTACATGGTTATCATGAATATACAATAGCAGTGGAGGGTGATAAGTAACTAGTAACTTGAGGATATAACCTTTTGGGTAGCCTTGAAAACCATCTAAATAATGGTCTAAACAATTCGACCATGGTTCCAACCACAAAAGGAGCTGAAAAAAAAAGAGAATTACATATACAATAGTTGCCTGGGTGAAAACCCAAACACTTCCTAGACCACTCATTTAAAATACTGGTTTAAATAGGACAGGGATATTAGAGAGACTGCTACTGTATGCAAATTACAGGGAGTAAAGCACTTGCTATAAACCAGTATTCAATTCTAAGTTTCTCCTATAAGAATTTGGTTCTTAAGATTTCAGCTGGCACAACAAAATATAATGCATGATAACAGGAAAATTGAGAAGTAGAAAGAACCTCCACAGTATTTGCCTCTGATTCCAAATGATTATTAGATTTGTCACTGCATCCCTGGGAAGCTTTGCACTGTATGACCTTCCCATTTGAGATAGAAGTTCTGAAACAGGATAAAGAGATGGAAAACAAGCATTGACCAAAAGGCTGAACATACACAGAATGTATGTGTGGACAAGTGTGTCTCATTTGTACCTGATGTAACAACTCTCTGTAGAGAAAGTTCGAAGAAAATCCTCCTTATTCTCAACCAAAGATTCACCAAAAATGTTCTGTATAAATTACCCAACTTTAACCATACAAGTGGGGACAAAATATCATACAGTTCAAAGCAGGTAGTTTTTTTTTTTGGATGAATAAAAATAAACAAAGCAGGTGGTTAATGGTACCTGAAGAGAAGACTTCAGATCTGTGATCCCTTTCCCTCCCTACAGATCAAGATTGGTTAATGTTAGAGTGCAGTGTAAGATTCAATGCTAGAAACTTGACAAAATGTTTGATTTTGTTGCCAAATGCAAAAAAGGTTTCAACAGAAAGTAACCAGAAGAGGTAAGACAAACCAAGCATAGAAGGAAAGAAAGCATAAGACTTTTAAAAACTTAGTAAGGTGCAAAATGTATGTTATCCTCCTAATCCACTAGAGTTTAGGCAGTTTGGCAAAGAGCTCTCAAGAAATTAACTCATGCTGCGCCCAAAGAGCAAAATACAAAGAATTTAAAAAGTATGGTGGTTCGCTACCATCATGAATTCATATGAACGAAAAATGGGGCAAGCAATACTTAGTGTTTACCTCTGATGAACTCTGAAATTTAATATCAGCATATGCATGAAAAGAAATGCTGCTCAACGAGATGGTAATCTGCACAGGATATGTTGGAAAATAAATATAAATAATAAATAATGACGATATGATAATAATAATAATAATAATCCCTGTCAAGCTTCTAGTAATTATAATGCACTAACACAGACATATAATTCATCTTTTTTTTTTTTTTGGTAAGAGCATATAAGTCATCTCAGTTGCCAAGCTTCTCGAAGTGCCCTGTTTGAGACCTTCAATCTGTGTAGTCTATAATAGTAAACAGTACATGGTAAACTATTGTAAAGTGCACAAAACCAACTAACCATCCATGGAAGCTTGCAGTCAGTATCCTAGTTTCAAATGAGTATGCCAATGGAGACCTCAACTAGAAATCATACCCAATATATCGATGCTGTAGATTCAGATTAGTATCCTTATCCGTTTTTCTTTTTCATCATGCCACATAATATACATGGTTTCTCTCTCAAACTAGATGACAATTGGGGTTATTTAATTCTCCAACACTAACTACAGAATTTGAATGATTATGGATTTAGTAGGGTACATAAGCTGGACAAAATTTCCATGTTTGAGAGCATTTCTATTCAACAAAATATCATCAGATAGCTATTACTTAATTTTGGAAGGCACACAAAAACCTCCCATGGTACTTGGGTAGAGCTTGTTTCCCCAACACCTTCTTCTCAGCGTAAGATCTAGACCCCCCACCCTCCCAGGGGGTTTTATGTTCAATTACATAGTTAATCCAGTTGCACCATCATGGATCAAGTACGCTTGCCTCAGTCATAGCATTCTCAAGGCAACACAGGAATCCCACAGTTCTCAAATTTCCAATTAGGAATTTGTTTTCAACTTTATATGCAGTGTTATTTTAATTGAAAAGGTCATTTGAGTTTGAATTGTATAGGC
Source organism: Macadamia tetraphylla (assembly GCA_022985045.1). Classification (NCBI taxonomy): domain Eukaryota; kingdom Viridiplantae; phylum Streptophyta; class Magnoliopsida; order Proteales; family Proteaceae; genus Macadamia; species Macadamia tetraphylla. The sequence goes on along the minus strand of CM040964.1, from coordinate 18,720,725 downwards.
CCTACGAGCATTTTGAAATTTTAAATGCCATTGAATTTATCAATATAGGAAGCTTTGATGGTATACCTCTGCTTTCCTGTTTCTTACTATAAATATCCATCACAAAAGTTCCATCCCGGTAGTGCAAGCTTTTGGATGGATATTTACACAGTATTAGAGTGGTTTTCTCCAATCCTTTTGCAAATGTCTCTAGACCCACTTCCGTTCATCCATGCACATGTACGCAATCCTTTTTTGGCCTAAAAGTGAGGAGTGAGTGTGGGGAGAATAGTCCCACATCGGTTAACCCTGAGCCCTTCCATCCCCTCATATACTGGTGAGTATCTCCACCCAATAGTTTGAGCTTTTGGGTTGGATATCAACACTAACAATCTTTATAAAGCAACTTTCGATTGACCTTTTTCTCATTTCTACGGATGTCTGAGGTAAGGTTTATCTTTCTTTATATGAGGAGTCTTTGGAAAATATTAAGCATTTCTGATAGACTGACACAACCCTTTCTTCAGTTAGGAATGGTAGCATGCTTGGATACACCAAAAGCTTTGATGGCCGACGAACAGAAAATAGTGACATATATCACTAATTCAGTCATTTTCACTGTGAGGATTTTACAACAAAAGTAACATTTCTTTGGCTGGCAATTTAGGCTTCAATTCATCAAATAATCATTTAGTTGCAAAATTTCATGGAATAACCTTAGCTGACAAGGCAATGTTTGATTGATTCTCCAATGCAAAAGTAGAAGACTAATCAGTGCTCACATTAAGCTGGTAAGTTTGTGACAGGCTAAATTGGACCTATGAACCACAATACGTGTAATTGTATAATGCATTGAAGATAAATTGGAACGTATAAGTAAATCTAGCAAAATATTCAGAAGAATATACAACTATACACATTGTAGTTATGCACCAGAAAGGAGCAACCTGATGCAAATAAAATGTGGTAAAAGGACAAGGGGAAGGCAGAAGATGTCCGGATTGAGATAGTGAGGAGGAAAGACAAGGGATGCTTATGAATTCACAGTTGTTTCAGTTTTACATAGAATGGAATAGCAGAACAGGATTCTTGGTGCCAGCTCCAATTAGTTGGGATAAGGCTTAGTTTTAGTTCTTGTTGAATTGAGTTATATGTAAAAATGGAAAAGGAATTTGGACATAAGCAACATAGCAAGCGACATGAAGACTAACTGGGGAGGTGGGGAAGGGGGTAAAATAAAGAAGGCCCATAAAGAAACTTTTTTTGGGGTGGTGGGATGGGAGGAGATGACATGATTCATGAATCACATCAGAAGCACCAACAGTCAAACTGGAGTAACCAAAAGAAAGAACTCGATTAATGTTTTGAGTGTAAGCTCACCTTTAAATCCTTGTAACCATATATTTTCCCATCTTCACCAAAAAACCGATTCAAGTCAACTGGATCAATACAAAAGCCTGACGCACCATTTACCTCCTCTTTGCTACTAACTACAACATAGTCAAATAAAATGAATATCAAACAAAAGCTCAACCTATTACGTAAGTAGCATCTTCAAATAACATGTAGCTGCATCCATGCTGAAAATTGTTCATTAAATCTGAAGGGCAAAGCGAAACAATAGCATTCTGCGGCAAAAAAGTTGATAAAGTGTCCATTTTCTTTAAATTTGGCATTCAAACGGGTCATAAAGTGATGTACAAGAAGCTAAACAAAAGCAATTATCAGAATAACAATAGATAACCAGTCGGATAAGATGAAAAAAACTCGTACCGATAAAAACTTTAATACAATCATTCGCTTCAATTCCAACATCTGTGCTCGAAGAAACAGAAACAACAGAGGATCAGATGAAATAAGTCAAGATAAGAAAAAGGAATCAAAGATCGCAGGTCATGAATTACAGAAAACCACCAAATAAAGAAAGGTAAGAAATGGAGAGGTATTGAGGAAGGAAAACTACGGGTTCGAGTTAACTAACCAATTTCAGAAAATCCGACACGCCTCCGCTTCTTGGCATCAGAGGATGCATCAGCTGCCGCTTGCTTCAGTCCCATCTTCCCGCAGATTAGGGTTTTCTGAGAGCGGGAAAAGACGGGGCGGGAAATAAGAGAATATGAAAGAGAAGGGATTTATATACAGTATAAATGAGGTTTTAGGGCTATTCACCATTGAGCGCTTCCACTTGATATGAGATTCTTTTATTTATTTATTTATTTTTCTATTTAATATAAGATTTCTTTTCCAAGACCCAGAAATTCAGTTGATAGGATGTCTTTTTTTACGTCCATGTCCCTCCCCGTGTGGCGACACAGGGGCGCAAAAAGGAAAGTGAGAGGATGGAGTTTCTCGTGATAGGGGGCACAAAAAGGAAAGAGAGGGATGGGGTTTCTCTCGCTTTTGGCATGGTGGGCTCAGTAGGAGATTCGCATGACAAGCTATTAGTTCAGTGATAGAACATGCCTATGATAATTACAACTTTGTGCCTAGGTTGTGAGGGCTCGACTGATTTTGGACCTAATTTTTTTTCACCCATTGCCATCTTTTTGTTTGATTGATCATTGAATCAAGGGAGGGGTGTTTTTCAACCTATACAATAAGAAGTGGGAGTTAATAATGACATATGAGTGTAATTATAGGGATTTTTTTATTATTATATTTTACTAATCACTTAATTAGTCCCGTAAAAAATAGTTAGCACCCTGTATGAGTGGCCCTAAGGAAGTAAGAGGCGTCAAACTCAAAAACTTGCCAACTCCAGTTTATTATAGGGGATCACTTCACCATTGGTTAAAGGATTCTTCTTCCTCCATGGGAGCATTGATAAACTTAATACACTGATTTTTACTCAAAAACCTATAAATGCATAAGCTCTGTTTGGTTGTGAAGGAAATTTATATATTTTAAATATAAAAAATCATTTTTAACATTTAATTGTAAAGGAAATATAAATAATTCATTGAAAGTAAAATATATTTTATAGAAAATACAAATATTTCCCTTTCCCTTGCCCATTGCACTTGCAATAAAACCGAGCCCATAGTTTCTCATTAGATCTCTTCAGATAAAATATCTTTAAAAAAAGTAGCTTGGTAATTTTGGGTTAGTGGGTCTTTTATTTTTTTACTGGCCTTTAAAATCAGGAAAACAAATCAAATTCAATGTTTACTATCGAATTATTCCGGATTCCAAATTTGTCAACTATAGTTATATTGCAAAGTGCTTATGGAAAAGGGAGTTCCTTCCTTTGTGCAACTACACTAAAATAAAAAAATCCATGTTCTCTTATATGAAATTCACAACGTTGATACGTTGTTTCTAAAATTTCAATGCTTTATTTTGCCACCGCCGTTTCGCTCAAACTAAAACTCATGCAAGTATGAGACCTTTGCTTATAAAAAAATTCCAAAATCATTTATTTTGCCGCACGATATATAATTTTGTTGGTCCAAATATATACCATCTCACACTCAAATTTAAAAACATTTTCATATTTTTGTTAAGTGGGGTGGAAATAAATGAAACCAATTTTGTTATAAAGACATCTCATTTATGCTCAACAATTGCCACACGGACCCATATTTGCATGTGAAAATCCAGCTTGTTGCCACCCAATATAGTGACAGAAGGGTTGTTTACCACAAATTTTAAAACATAGGACATTGCTAAGGAAAGCTATAGAGCCATATCGGAACCACAATACCTAATTTACAATAACAAATAGGTATAAATTTCTAACTCAGTGACAAACAGTTGAACTCTAATGTAAACAATGGAAGGTCGTTGGTTTAACCCTCTTAACCCCACCCCCCTTTTTGGAATATAGTAGTAATATTTACTAATTAGTGTGGCCCAGTCGCTCCTTGGCCCCTTATGGAAAAACTTACATAGAAGGTTCAGACAGAAATTTTTCTTTTCAATTTTGTAAATTCTTAAAATTCCGTAATGACTGTAAGAAGGTTAAGATCGAAGATCTTTCTTAGGGAGCGATTATGACACTTGAACTCTGTATTATGTCAGAAGTAGAGGACTGACATATAACCAGAGAATAGTCTAAAGCTCTAGATCTAGATCGGTACATCTAACAATCAGACTATGTAGCCTTAGATTCATACTGCTTGTCTTTCCAGTAATATTCCAAAAGAATAGGTCTTTATACTCTGGACGTTGAGGCAAGGTGGCCGTTTAGTCCCTGAGAGTAGAACCCCTGTGTGAGGGTATGAATCATGTGTGGCATGGCGTCCCACATGAACTGAAAGACTTGTAGTTCCTGGCTAAGTATTCCCTTAATTAAAAATGACAGTCTGAGTTAGCATACCAAAAGAACTGGGCGTAAATACTGTGCGTGTATCACCGGTTGATCCCCAGTATGAGGATGTGAGTTGTATGAGCATGACGTCTTATACAGGCTTAGATTATGTTTTAAAAAAAAAAAAAAAAAGGATCGGAGTTAGATTTTAGATCTATCTCGTTCTGATTGCTATACAGAACCAGGAGATCACTATTTCCCTGGATTTTAGCATATCTCGATCCGGAATTAAACCTTTCACTTTTCCTTTCTGTCAAAGATCTTACAAGATATCCTCATATCCTTCTCCTACTCTCTCCCTTCTCCTGGTGTGCCTTCTGTGCCCTCTGTCTAGCACATATCCTTCTGTGCTACCCAACAGAACCGGCTTCTTCCATACGGAATCCCATTATCTGGGGCTGCTTTCATACTTCCTCTTATTCCAATATTACCAAAAACTTGTTGTAACATTTCTGCTGTTTTTCTTGTTGTATCAGGAGAGGGACTCCTTTCTGGTGTCATAGGCTTTTTGCCCTTGTCCATCTTCTTTTTATATCTCTTGTATACTTCTTCTAAACTGGGAGTTTGATTAGAATCGGGAGAAGGACTCCTTCTTAATTCAGATCTTTTTGACTTCTGAAAATTATCAAACTCATGTTAGTGGATTCAAACATTCACGAGATAAATAATCTGCAATATAATTATCATTTCCTTTTATATGTTCTATTTTAATTTTATATCCTTTTCCTAAAATTAATTCTCGGAAAATTAACCATCTTCTTGTACTTACTCTTTTTTCATTAAGGGTTTTATAAAATTTTACTATAGCTTCGCAATCGGTTCTGAGTGTAAAGCTTCTTAATATTATGAAGAAATCAAATGATTGTAATCCTGCTATTACTGCTTCTATTTCACAGTCAATTGGACTTAAATTTTTTCTTTTATGTATACCAGAGGCATATCTGCAAATCTGTTCTTCTGTTTTACTACTATATTCATTAGGTCTAGTTTTTAAAACTGCTCCCCATCCTTCTATTGATCCATCAGTTTCAATAATTTTATATTCAGAATCATATGGATATCTTAAGGGTGGAATATTTTGGATAATATTCTTTATTTTTTCTACGAGGATTTTATCTTGTGAATTAAATTTCTTTTCACCTTTAGGGTTTGTTTTAGAATATAAAGGTCCTATAATTTTTCCTAAATTTGGGATAAAGTCTCGTGCTTGGTTTACTAAGCCTATGAAGCTTTTTATATCTTTTGTAGTTTTTAATTCTGAGGGAAATTCTAAAATTTTTGTAGCTATATGAGGTTGTAATTTTATCTGTCCTAGTCCTATTTCAAGACCTAAGAATTTAATTTGATCTTTTCCTATTTCCATCTTTTTCTTTGAAACTACTAAGCCATGTATGTAAAATTCAGAAAATATTTTATGAAGGTGTGCTATATGTTCAGATTCTGTTTTGGAAAATACTAATATATCATCTATGTAAACTATACAAAAATTTCTGGGTAATATCTTCTATGTAAGTTTTTCCATTGGTTATATTTGATGATTTGGTAATCATATTTTTGAAGTAATTCTTCTGGACTTAGATAACTTTTTTGTAAAATTATTCTTTTAACTTCTTCTGGTAAATTCTTTAATTCTTCTGATGATTCTAATATAGATTCACAGAAATCTTTATATTCTACTTCTACTATTCCTGATAAGGAGTTTATATCAAGATATTCAATTCTAAAATAATTAGTATGGATTCTATTATATTCATTGACAAGATATTCTATAAAACTAAAATAATTTAAATAAACTGAAAACATTAGATAAACTGAAAATTTTTTATAAAATATCGAAGCTCTGATACCACAAGGGGGGGTTGGGCCGGTAGGTAGAACTGCCGGTTCAGTTGGGTAGCACAGAAGGATATGTGCTAGACAGAGGGCACAGAAGGCAAACTTACTCTTTTTTCATTAAGGGTTTTATAAAATTTTACTATAGCTTCGCAATCGGTTCTGAGTGTAAAGCTTCTTAATATTATGAAGAAATCAAATGATTGTAATCCTGCTATTACTGCTTCTATTTCACAGTCAATTGGACTTAAATTTTTTCTTTTATGTATACCAGAGGCATATCTACAAATCTGTTCTTCTGTTTTACTACTATATTCATTAGGTCTAGTTTTTAAAACTGCTCCCCATCCTTCTATTGATCCATCGGTTTCAATAATTTTATATTCAGAATCATATGGATATCTTAAGGGTGGAATATTTTGGATAATATTCTTTATTTTTTCTACGAGGATTTTATCTTGTGAATTAAATTTCTTTTCACCTTTAGGGTTTGTTTTAGAATATAAAGGTCCTATAATTTTTCCTAAATTTGGGATAAAGTCTCGTGCTTGGTTTACTAAGCCTATGAAGCTTTTTATATCTTTTGTAGTTTTTAATTCTGAGGGAAATTCTAAAATTTTTGTAGCTATATGAGGTTGTAATTTTATCTGTCCTAGTCCTATTTCAAGACCTAAGAATTTAATTTGATCTTTTCCTATTTCCATCTTTTTCTTTGAAACTACTAAGCCATGTATGTAAAATTCAGAAAATATTTTATGAAGGTGTGCTATATGTTCAGATTCTGTTTTGGAAAATACTAATATATCATCTATGTAAACTATACAAAAATTTCTGTAGGGTAAGAAAATATCATCCATTCGTCTTTGGAAAACTGCAGGTGCATTTTTTAATCCAAAGGGCATTACATTCCATTCGTAATGGCCTTCTGTTGTTGTAAAAGCTGTCCATGGTTTGGATTCTTCTTGTATAGCTATTTGATGAAATCCTGATTTTAAGTCAAATTTTGAAAAGATCTTGGCTTTTTGTATGAACTGTATAAGGAAGTTCTTTTGTGGTAAATTATATGCATCATCTATTGTGTTATCATTTAGTCGTTTATAATTTATTACCATTCTACTTTTTCCTCTTCTTTTTTCACTTTCTTTCATAACTATCATAGCTGCTGATCTATGTGGACTATTAGATTTTCTTATTAAATTTAATTCTAGTAATTCTTTAATATGAAGTTTAAATTGTTCTGAATCTACTGGGTGATATTTTGGTACTCCTGAATTTATTTTTAAATTTGGGTTTATTATTTCTAGTTTCATGACTGGTTTATCTTTTTCCCAATATTTTAAAGGGTTTTTATCTTGGATTATTTCTATCTGTTCTAGTCTTTCTATAGCCTTCTTAATACTACTAATGTTTTCTAGTATAGCTAAAATTAATGATGGATTGATACCATCTTTAAAATCTTTAATATCTATTGTATCTTGTTCTAAATTAATTTCCTCAAGGTTTTCTGAAGTGTTTTCTTTTAAAATTTCAATATTACTTATTACTTCTTTATTTATTTTACATTGGCCAGGTATATCACATGGGCATTCGAATAAAGTAAAAAAATAATTTTAAAAGGGGAATACTTTTTTCTTTTTTTCTGTTGGAAAAAGAACTATGTAGGAATACAAGTATTATTACTTCAAATCTGCATGGCCAGACGGGTCAAGCTGGTTCAATCTCAAATCTGCATCATAGGGTTTCATAACCTAGGATCACATCAAGATTTCACTGGTATGGGATTAGCACCGGATTATAATGCTTTGGGTAGTTGAGTTGATCTGTAGAAAAGCTGGTGTAACCGCATAAGAACATTATATTTTCCTCTTTCTTTTGGAAAAAAATTTCCTTCATCAGTGGCTGAACAATATGACAATCGAGATGTACACCCCCAATGTCTGTGGTCATGGGCCATTCACCGTGGCCTTAGAAAAACTCAGTCCTTTTCTTTTTAGCCTCCATTTTTTATAATGAGTAGCTGCCCGAAATATTTTCTTATGTATTTCATATCCAGATTTAGCCTCAAAAGATATCAAATGAACCAATATTAACATGTCCAAGTTCTGGTGTTAATGAGGTTTCACAATCTGATACCAACACATAAATGCATATCTGCATTAAATGACAAGTAGGACATCCAATACGGACAAAACCCCATTAGAACCCAATGAAGTCGGTGTATAGAGTGGACCACCAGGGAAGTGTCACATTTACTGCACAAACCGGGAAGAGAATCTCCTATTGTGCATTATGAGCAGTTAATTGTCTTTAGATCTATATCTACAAAGTTAGGCTAGCAAGTCATGCAGCAAACCCAGTTCAAACTTCCTTAACTACAAAGTGAAAGCAAACCCAGCTTAAAATTTCCAACTAAAAGGTGAAAGCACTAAAGCATATCATTGTGGTCATAAAGGGAATGCAGTGTGGGAAACAATATGACAGATGGGGTAATCTTCATAAAAGGACTTGCTTTCATGGTACATGAGGCAAATGCAATAAGACCACATATGTAAATGAGTGTTCTGGTATAAGGGCAGACCACACATGAAGTTTCAAAAAATGCAGGCCATCACCACACAATCTACACATCCACCAACTTACCACATATTCAATTTATGAGGTGAAAACTCTTTATTAGTTTCGTAAACCTACACCAGAAGTTAAAACAAGCTACACAGTACAGACCGCAGCCCATCTTCTCAAAACAAAAGATAATTACGCATGCAGTAGGCCAAAAAAATCAATGACGGAGACAAGAAGGATTGGCCATTGTGAGATTGTGACCCATCAAAGAAATGGTTACGCAATGAAATCTCCAGACCAATTAGTTGATAGACGAAGCATATGAAATGAAGCACCATTTATTGAATCATCATTTATTTATCATAAATTTACCTCTCACTGCAACGCCCACAAGCTATGCATTTGACCTTCACACATCCACCAGGATCCATTCCTCCCCCCTTGCTTAGTGTTGCAGCCTCCAAAGACAAAGATATAATTATCTCCAACCAACTTTCCTGGTCAGCTTCCTCACCTATAGGTAGATTTTCAACTTGCAAAAGTTGAAAACCAAATCCCTAAAATGCTCATCAACCACATTCTCCATGGCCTTACCATGCTCTTCGCTCGATTGGTCCCTAGTTCGGCACTCCCCACTGCCAAAGCTGCTTGTAGAACGTAAATATCCCCACTCTCCTGAGCATCATCATCATCATCATCATCAAATGGGCCAGGTTCCCTCTCATCCTCTTCATCTTCTGGCTCTTGAGGAAGCCAAAGCAACCCGTTAGTCTCAAAATCTACTGGCTCTGCTTCTGTACCATCCACACCATATAATGATCCAGCAGCCTCACACTCATAACAAATATCATGTCCCTCTGCTTCTTCCCCCTGTTTTTTTATTCCTTCTAACCCTCATGAATCTACACTATCATCTACCAAAGAGCTGCTCAAATCCTTTGTTTCAACATTTTCTGCATCAAGATGCACTTTATGTGATCCATAAGTATCGTCAATCTCATCAAACTCGACTCGGCCATAATAATCATCAGCCTAAGGAAAACACTGAGTTTCAGAATTTGATCGATAAACACCTTGTCATAATCATCATCACTCCTGACACCAACGAATAACCAGAAAAAATGTAATTCATCAAGTATCTCTAACAGTCATGGAGAAAAATAAATTTCCAGATGATACAAATGCAAGAACAGAGAAACAATGCAAAAATAAAAGGAAGGAGGGAGGGGGGCAAAATATTCCTAATCACCTTGGACAGTATTACCACCTAATATATACAAGAACAAGTGTAAGAGAGAACCACCCCAACCCCCAAAAAAAAAAAAAAAATTGGTACCAATGAGAGATGCAAGGTGAAGACACAAAAAAACTGGTTTGGAGTGTAAACTACTCAAGTACTAACCAGTGAAAGAAACCTTTCACAGCGGTTGATTTTAGCCATATTCATAAACCAATAAAACAGACGGACAAAAAAGAGCACTCACACACAACCATTGAGCATGTATATAAAGCATCCTTAAACCTATCAAGTTTCTAAGTAGACTATCTCCTGAAAGGAATTTCTCAGATGAAATCAAGGGGCATTAACAAGAGGCAAGATTAAAGAATACCTGTTCAGGCAGAATCCATACGAGTTGGGAGATTGACCCCCAACGTCTGTAACGGGATCCATGCCCCTCTCAGGTGCTACCATGTCTTGCTTGTCTGTACAAGGATCAACTTGAGATGACTGACGCGGGCTGAGACCTGAACTATATGGCACCCATTGATATGGTCCAGTACTCAAGTTGAGTATGGCATTGAACCAATAGTGCCGTTGCTGCTGTTCCCAGTTGCACTAGACTTGGTGGTGGTGGCCAAACTTGTCGCTGAGGGTGAAGGACTGAGACCTGGACTGGATGTTTGGATCCCATCATCAACTGTTGCTATCCATTGTTCCCATTGTTTGAAGCAATAATTACAGACCCGGATCCTCTCCCAGTCCTCCCTGTGGACCCTGCCTGTCTTTGGCTCATCAGACGGGGCAGGAATTGAGTTTGTAGTACTCTTTGAACAGATAACTCTTCCACAGAGACGGCAATGATGCCTACCGTAAAAGATCGCTAATTGAGAGTCACACTCATAGCATACCCTACAGCTCTGGTCGGGCATCCAAAAGTCCCTTGACACATTAGCTGACTCAGTTCTCTGAGGGATCCAGGATTTAAAGATGCCAACTAAATCAGAAAACTTTTTGTCGGGGGTGTCCATTGACAAGCAACCCTCCCAGCTATTGGTATATGATGTCTTGTATTCCGTCGCAGTTTAATCCAGGGAGTACTGGTACAGCACCTAGACAAGGGAGGCCAGTCCTGCTAGCCTTAGCGGCTGGGGTGGCAAGAGCAGCCCCTGCTCAATTTTTATTTGAGGGAAATTGTAGTTTAATCCGGATTAGGTGGCAATTGTAGTTTAATCCGGATTAGGGTTTTTTGCTATATATTTGTAGCGAGGTTTCTTTCTCGTAATGCAAGCAATCTGAGAGGTGTGAGAACGAGCCAGAACCCTATTCTCCATTGATAGTGAAGCAAAATCTCATCTCACCGGGGACGTAGGCAACCTTGCCGAACCTCGTAAAATCCGTGTGCATTATTTGTTTTGTTTTTCCATTATCTTCTGCATCGTTTTAGGGTTGCATTTCTACACCAGCCCCATTCATTCTAAAATGATCATTGGTCATGGCTAAAGCTAAATTTCTCACCTCAGACGAGTACAAGTGTACAACTGAAATCAAATCCAAGTATCTGAAAGAGACCAAACCCGATTAACAAAGATTGATGGCAAACTTAACATCCAAAAGCCAAAAGGCTTCAAGAGAATACAAATCTCCAACCAAAACACAATCCACACTACAATAGATCATGGGAGGAGTTCCAACAGCTATTGCTCCTCCAATCCATAGCATTAGAAGCTGAACTCCAATAGCTACGATTGCAGTGTTATCAGACACGTAGTTTTTGCATGAGAAATACAGAGATCCAATACTGGGATAATTAAAACATAAAATGTAATTTTTCCCACCAAAAATTAGAAGTCAATTCCAAATACTAAAACTGACACTTGTGAACCATCTTGTACAATTAGGCATAATGAAACACCCATGGAAGCACCCAATTCAAGGCTCCAATAATTCTTCCACCGCTGCCAGATAAAATCAAAGAAACATGATGCATTACATTTGCATTCCACAAGGAAACGACCTTGAAAAACTACACAACCTCCAGCAGAATCCAAATCAGTTTCTCATCACTCTCTCCTTATGAAAGGGAATTATTCTAATTGTGAACACCAATGACGCATTTCAATTCATTCAAAGTGCTTGCTCGCATCAATTCAACCTCCAAAGCATGAGAAGCAACAATCCAATTTGCAACCATAAGCCACGGAATCCAACAAAAAGATAAATCAGGTGAGCCGAATACCACCTTCGCTGTAATCAATCAAAGTCTCCCCATAATCTTATCATAATTGCCTTCCACTCCAGTCAAAGATGCAGCAAGGTTTCTTCAAGTGCCACAAGAAATGCCACAAGAAAATAATAGAAAAACACCCCACGAGGTTTAGCCACCAGAACAGACACCGTCAAAGACCTAGACAAACTAGGAATCCGCAGGACAAAACACCATAAATGGGTTCCTGTATAAATTAAATAAAAGAATCCCAAAATTGATAATGTACTTCTCCTTCTGAAATCAGTCGTATGCAGAGTTTTGTCCTCCCTTTCCTAGCAATGATTCTTGTTTTCAAATGTGTTCTTCTCTATGAGTCCTTCCATTAAAGATGGAGAGGGTCATGTGTACTTGTCAGACTCCCGCTTCTGCGATTAGGGTTTGTAAAACCTAGAGATCAATCTCGTCTGGACTGTACAGAAAGAAAGAAACACCACTGCTTTCTGAAATCCTTTGGACCAACCTGTAGAATTGTAGTGAAAGCTTTACCTATTCTCAGATGTCTGTGATCTTGACATTAATTGAAATGCAACACGATTTTTCAATAGCCCTTAGTTAATCACTTCTTTGTATCTTGAGGATCTCTGTGTAGCTCCTACAGTGGCCATATAGCACCAATCCATTTTTCTTAGGGACTTTAAATCCCTCTCAGTAACAATTTGGATTTATTGAAAAAGAATAACCTGATGTTCTTCACATGCAACAAGAAACTTTGTCACATTTTCTAAGACAACTACAGCTGAGCTAGACCCCAGAATATGATGATGCAGAACAAATTGTAAAGAGCAGCAATAAGAAATTCAAAGTAATATAAGTATGAACAATCAAGGGTAAGTGCTTCTTGATAGATCAACCAGGATTAACATCCACAAAATTAAGAATAACCGGATATCAGAAAAATAGTCACAGGAGACACAAAATAATAAAGAGTCGAATTGATTCAGCAGTGAAGAGACAACATAGTACGGATATAAACCAGGAATAAAGTCTTCATAAGAGGAAAAAACAAGAACAGAACTATAAAGTGCAAACCCATTATTTACAGAGATGTTGTCGCTGCGGAATTAAACAATTCCGCCAATATTACATAACAGAAACACCAAAAATTACCCCAGGCCAAGAATTAACTCAATCCTACAGACCTAACCTCTAGCCTTGAGCTCCTCGAGGCGTCTGGACAGGTCATTCTTATCCGCCTTCTCCGCAGACTTGGTGGGAATAGCATGACCAGCAGGCTGAGGCAGACCAACGGAGACCTCCAAACCATAATCATCAGCGACCTGTTGCATCAGGCTGTTGACCTCGCCTTCGGGCGTAGAAAGCGATGTGCTTCCAGCCATGGAACTCTCCATGAACTCGGCCTGAACCTCCATGTTAACGAACTGCTTCTCGAACTGGTCCATGGTTTCCGACATCTTCTGCAGATTCCCGGAGTTAAGAGAGGAGTCAAGGGATTTGACGATGGAACCCATGGACTTGCTGATGGTGGTCATTTTGGCCTGGGTGTCAAGGCGAGCGACAACAGCATCGAGACGAGAGGCTAAACGGAGGTAATTCATCTGTTCGCTGCGCTTGCGAATCGCGTTCTCGGCATAGATCCGAGCACCATCCACGTTACCCTTCTCGATTGCTTTCTTGACCTTGAGCTTCTCGGCCTTCTCCTCTTTCTCGCATTTGCGGGATTGGCGTTGCAGACTCTTCGAAGTGAATTTGAGTTCCATGATCTGATTCATCAGCTTTTCGGTATTTCCCATTGCTACGGATCACGATTCACCACTTAGTCTTTCTCTCGATTTCAGTCTTAGCCTGCAATTGCTAATTTCTCCTTCTCGTCCTGATGACGGTCTTATATAGCTCCCAAATCCAATTCAATGTTCTAATCTTATTGGAGGATTTCCCTTTCGGCCTGTGGGAAACGCGTTAGGGTTTCTTCCAGGAATTTTCCATCGAGAGTTCGAGACTAGGGTGGGACATCTCCAATTCTCTCTCCAGTCACGACATGTGTCCTATTCAAATCCAACGGCTGTTAATACTTTTTCTCTCTCAAGACAAGAATATCCGGATCTGACTGACCCGATAGGAGGAGGAGCTCCATCGTCTCTGTCTCCCAACCTGAAACGAAGAAGAAGAGAGGGGAAGGAGCAGAAGAAAAACCTGAACGAAAAGAAGGGAGAAGAGATTAGGGAAGAAGGAGCTAGAGTCACCTACCTCCATCGCCTCTCAGATCCCATCTCTCAATTTGAAACAAAGAAGAAGGGAGGAAGAACGAACTGAATCCGATTTTTCTCCTCTCAACCTGAAACGAAGAAGGGAGAAGAGATTAGGGAATAAAGACCGATATTTTCGCAGAAGAAGAAGGGAGAAGAGATTGGGGTTTCCCGAAATTTCGAACGGAGTTGTCTTACCTTTATCACTTCAAGCCTTTGTCTGAGAAACCATAGCTGGTGTACTTGATTTCAGAAGCTATGTATGAAAAGAAGAAACAGAATTCCAAAGAGAGAGATAAAGAGGGAAGGGAGGAAGACAAAACTTTGATTTCTTGAGTTACTTCCACAGCTACTACATGATCTTTGGAATGGAATGATATATACAATGCCTTGTTACAGGCGTCATCTAAAATGAAAGAAGACTACAATGCCTGATTAAAGGTTAATATATACAAAATTAAAAATTTGATTGAAGAAAACCAACAATGGAGATAGCTTATAGCCATTCCATTCAGTATCACCAGCTCTGTACATTCGACCTTGAGAGTTGAAGTTAACAGAAATGTCTGAAACTTCTGGTGATCATTCAATCTTCAATAACGATATTTTAAATCGTGGTTACATCGTAAATGGAGAAAGAGAAGAGAGAGAGAGTCCGATCAGCCACGAGAGCCTCCAAGATGACCACTAACTTGACGAGCATAACGGACTACAGCTTTAGCCCATTTCTTAATCTCTGTTTTCAATTTTTCAGTATCCAATTCCTTTAGAGATTTCCCTGATTCGATGTTAAGCTCCATGAAGGAGAAGCATCTATCGAAGCGTTGGCGCTTCGCACGGAGCTCTCTCTCGGCATCTCCATCTCCATCTCCATCTCCATCTCCGCCGCTAAGAGGCAGAGAATCTCCGGCAGACATGGCTGACATGGCGATGAAGAAATTTAAATTCCTTTGAATTGATTCTAAAATTCCACGAGTTTGGCAAATTTATAAAGGCGAAGGAAAATCTCCGCCAGCTGTTATTACGTGTGCCCCCTCTCAAGACACTTCTTTTTGGTCAAACCTTTCTCAATACACTTCCATTCAATTGACTTTTCAGTATCGGTATCGATATACCGATCTAATTCATTGGTCATTTTTGTCTTTATTTGTTTTGGAATTTTTTTTTTTTACTATTTTACTCTTGAAACGATATGGTAATCGATACCAATACAATATGGCCAATATAGCTGATACAATATTGATACTTGAAACCATGGTGAAGATAGAACATTCCATGCAATGTTGTCAATTGATTTAGTTTCAATTTTGTTACTCAATATCGACTTAGATTTGGTTCAAAATACAATGTGTGCAAATAAGAATCGAACTATAATTGAAGAGATTATTTTTCCAAAATTAGAACTGAATGGGCTCAGTCCTGTTTTGGTTTGATTTTTTTCATTTTCGATTTGGACGAACTTTTTACATCTTCAATAACAAAAAACCCTTTTGTGAATAAAAGTTTTTTAAAAATCAAAACGGACATTTGTTTTGATTTGACTTTTATTCATTTTTTATTTGGACAGAGTTTTTACATCTCCAACAAAAGAAAAACCCTTTTTGTTAGGGCCAAATTCCATCTTTTTCTTAAATTAAAAAAAAGGAGATTTATCATTCATATTGATCAAAACATGAAATATATATATATATATATTATATTTGATTTATTTGATTTGAGAATGGGTAATTTGGTTTAGCTCAATGGTTGTCATCATGAAAACGAAATTGAACTATTATGAAAAAATAATCCACAATTTGAAATAAAAAATGAAATAGATTTGTTTCAATTTGATTCGCTTTTAACCATTTGATTTCTTTAAATTATCACCCATAATTTTCATGATATCGAATTTTTGGATTAGACAAGGAAAGATAAGAATTGATGATTGAATTTACTTGTGAGGTAGACGAAAAGAGTTGAAAGAAAATAAATAAAATTCCAACAAATAATAATTATTTATGAGGTATAGATGATAGACCATAAAATATATTTATTATGATAGAAAAAACCAAAGTGTTCATTGTGGTATTGTGTACAATTGGATATGACACATGAGATGCTTCATGGTAGATGAAACCAGGTGAACTTGTCGCTTGTCTTCCAAGGCATTCTTGTTTTGATTTGGTCTTAGAGATGTCTTCCAAGGCATTCCCTATTTTGATTTGGTCTTAGAGACGTGCAAGTTTAATCCAAAATCATTTTGATGATCACTTTCTTTCCCCTCCCTCTACCTTTTTAGAGATTTGATCTATGAAAGTATGACATGTGACTATACCTTATTACTGACACGTTATATGATCTTGCTGACATGGATTTGGTGATATAGTCATATACTACATAAGGCATACTAAGCTGATTTATAGAGTTATATTTTTAGGTTTATTTCAAGAGACAACAAGGTGAGACCAATGAAAAATATCAGTTTAGGATCTTTATTAACCTTGAAATTCAGAAGCCAAGAAGCTGGGGTGAAATTATGGGCTTCTCAAGCTGCAGATTTGAAAGATCCCAAACCAACATATTTGGTTGGATTTGCCCCTCAGCACCTAGGAAGCTGGCTTCTAGAAGCTCATAGGTTTTCCCAAAGGTACTTAATAGTCAATAGTATGATAAAATAGAAAATCATTAAACACTTCGTAACGGCTAAAAGATGAGCGTAACAAAGTAATTTTGCAAAAAAACTTGGGCAAACATATCTATTTTTTTATTTTTTTGGTAACAATGGGTATCCAAGTCTTCGACCTGACTAACCCCACAACTTCATGAACCGGATCATATCGTGGTTGAATGAGAATCATTCATCAAACATATCTATTTACAATCACGTGTTATTTCAAAAGGGCAAAACACACTACTTGTTCATAAGAATCATAATTCATCACGACATAAAAACGTGGGTAATCGAAAGTTTCAAATTAAAGTTTTGAGCTAAGTACATAACCCGCTTCCCGTTCATTCTCTGTACTCATTCAATCGTTGAGAAGACGCCCTTTCATTCTTTGTACTCGTTCGACCGTTGAGGATACGCAGTGGAGGTGATGCTTGACACAGAGCGACAATGGAGAACTATAATTGTTAAGTGAAGGAAACCAACAATGGAGAGAGCTTATAACCATTCCAATGCAGTATCACCAGCTTTGTACATTCAACCTTGAGAGTTGAAGTTAATAGAAAGGTCTGAAACTTTTGGTGATCATTCAATCTTCAATAACCATACTTTGAATTGTGGTTACATCGTAAATGGAGAAAGAGAAGTGAGAGAGAGAGAGCGTCTGGTCAGCCACGAGAGCCTCCAAGATGACCACTAACTTGACGAGCATAACGGACTACAGCTTTAGTCCATTTCTTGATCTCAGTTTTCAGTTTTTCAGGATCCAATTCCTTCAGAGATTTTCCTGGTTCGATGTTAATCTCCATGAAGGAGAAGCATCTATCGAAGCGTTGGCGCTTCGCACGGAGTTCTCTCTCGGCAAATCCATCTCCTCCGCTCAAAGGCAGAGAATCTCCGGCAGACATGGCTGACATGGGGATGAAAAAATTTAAATTTCTTTGTTTTGATTTTAAATTTCACGGAGTTTGGCAAGTTTATAAAGGCTGAGGGAACGCGTGTCCCGTCTCAAGACACTTTCTTTTTGGTCAAACCTTTCTCTATACACTTCCACTCCATTGACTTTTTCAGTAAAAGATTCTTAATTTCTTTCTTATGGTTCGAATCTACAATCTCTTATAAACCATCCTAGGTGGTCAAGTTTTTTCCACCCAGGTGAAGATTATGGATTTATATAGTGGTGTCGAATGGACGGTTTGGTTCAGTTTTGATCAGGTTGAATTGGTTTCGGTCTAAGAATGAAGGAGACAAAAACCAATCCGTTAAGAAACTTCGGTTTTGGTCACTTTGGTTTCAATTCGATTTGATTTTGATTTATTTCGATTTTTCAATATCGGATTAATACCGATTTAGATTGATTTATTATTGAGCTTGAATCATAATGAATCTTACATTCATAACTTATAGTGACAAGATTTGACCAAAAAAACACTTTAAATTTATGATTAAATCATGATTTATCGTTGTAAGGGAAAGATAACTAATATTGAAACTAATGAAACAAATTACTAAGAAGATAACCCATATTGGAATCACAAAATGAACCCTATTATCCAATCATTTATTTAGCTATCTAACTAGTTTTCTATAGTGAACAAGGAAATCAATGGAAGCATTATTACAATTTACAAATCAATTTTTCTATTCATAACTTAATATTCAATAATTTGTAACAATTCACATTACAATAAAAAATGTTCTCACTAATATTGTAAAAAATGGATGGTCAATTCACCAATTTATAATCTCATATTCATTTGTTTTTTTATCAGTTTCAGTTGGTTTGGTTATTGGTTGGTTCAGTTTGGTTTGATTCGGGTTTTATTGGTCGGTTTCGATCGATTTTATCAGTTCGGGCTAGGTTTTGACACCTCCAGATTTAGGTGTCGATATCGATATCGGCAATATTGATCCAATCCATCAGTTATTTTTGTCTTTGTTTATTCAGAAAGAAAACATTTTTTTAATGATATGGGTAATTGATTAGGTATTGATATCAATCTTAACTCGTATGATAGGATCAATATAGCTGATACAATATTGATACTTGAAACCATGGGTGAAGATAGAACATTTCATGTAAGGTTGTCAATTGATTTGATTTCAATTTTGTTCGCTCCATGTCGACTTGGATTTGGTTCAAAACAACGTGTGAAAATAAGAATCGAACTAAAATTGAAGAGATTGAACTAAAATTGAAGAGATTGAACTAAAATTGAAAAGATTCATTTTTTCAAATAGAACTGAATGAACTCGGACCTGTTTTGGTTTGATTTTTATTCATTTTTTATTTGGACGAAATTTTTTACTTCTCCATTTACAGAAAACCATTTGGTGAATAAAAGATTATTTTTCAAAATCAGAACTGATGGACTTGATCTTGTTTTGGTTTGATTTTTATTCATTTTTTATCTGGGCAAAGTTTTTACATCTCCAACAACAGAAAGAGCCTTTTGCTAGGGTCAAAATCCATTTTTTTTAATTAAAAAAAGAAAGAATAGATTTATCATTCATGTTTCCTAAAACATTCAAAAAATATATGATTTATTTGGTTTGAGAATGGTTAATTTGGTTTAGCTCAATGGTTTTAATCCTGAAATCGAAATTGAACTATTATAAAAAATATCCACAATTTGAAATCAAAGTTGAAACACATTTGTTTTGATTTGATTCACTTTTAAACAATCGATTTCAATTTTAAATTAATACCCTTAATTTCCCCGATATCGAACTTTTGGATCAGACGATGAATAGATATTTTTTTATGGAATAAGAATTGATGATAGAATTTACCCGTCCAACAGTCGAATCATTGGATTACATAATGGTAGACGAAAGAGATGAAAGAAAGAAAAACAAAATCCAACAAATAATTAAAAAAAAAATCCAACAAATAATAATTATTTATGAGGTAGAGATGATAGACCATAAAATATAGTTATTATAATAGAAAAAGAAACCAAAGTGTTTGTTGTGGTATTGTGAACGGTTGATAAATGATATGACACATGAGATGCATGGTAGATGACCCCAATTGAACTTGTTACTTGTCTTCCAAGGCAATCCCCATTTTGATCTAGTCTCAGAGACGTGTGCAAGTTTAACCCAAAAACCCTCTTTGCTGAACACTATCTTTCCCCTCCCTTTCCTTTTTAGAAATTTGATTTATGAAACTATGACGAGTCATTAAACCTCATTGTTGATGTGTCACATGATGTTGCTTATGTGTCACATGATCTTACTGACATGGAATTGGTATATACATATACTATGTAAGGCAGACTTGATTGCTTTATAGAGTTTATATTTTTAAGTTTATTCCAAGAGACAACGAGGTGAGACCAATGAAAAATATAAGTTTAGAATCTTTATTATCCTTGAATTTCATATATTAACCTTTAATTGTTTATAAGGTTGAGATGAAAAATTTTTTTTTTAATCAACCAAAAAAAAAAAAAGGGATTATAGGTTTCTCCAGCTATAGGTTTGAAAGATACCAAACCAACATATTTAATTGGATTTGCCTCTTAACCCTTAAGAAGCTTTTAGGTTATCTCAAATGTACTCAATAATATATGATAAAATTAGAAAGGATAATTTACAGCGTCACCCCCTAAAGAATGCCACAATTAGAGAAACACCCTCTGCATAATACCAAATTATACTCAGACTCCCTGCCGTCAATTATTATTACGGAATATACTTTAAATACTGACATCAACAAATATAATTTTTTAGAAATATTAAAATACCCTTCTAAAGGTGATATACCTAATATACCCTCTAGTAGTGTAATACTTGTTCTCCTTCTCCGGGGAAAATGACTTTCTATTCTCGCTTGCAGTAGATGGTAGCGCTATCGGTCTGAGTTCATGAAATCAAACAGAACCAGAAAAATCAGTCTTCTTTCCCATTCCCCTTCGATTTAAAATGTTTGCAACTCAGTTTGCTTGAAGTTGTTATTTTGTAGGATATCTGTTAATGGGATTGGGTCGCGAAGGAGGGAGAGAAGCTTCTTTCTCCCCTCGGATGACATATCGATCAGCTCGGGACGAAAGATGAACAACTTTACCCTTTGAAAGACGTTGTCTTCGTGTGGTGAAGAAGCTTCAAGATTTCACCATTTCCCATGGAATACCATAGCCAGACTGGGTTTTAAATATCTTTCTCTATTTCTTAAACCCATTTCAATCTCTGTATTTTGTCCATCATGTTAATCTCTACCTGTAAAGTCTCCAACATTTCTTATTCCTTAATTCTTTCCTCCAAACCCAATAAATAAGAAAACTTTCAACCACTCCTCATACGACATCTCAACCATTCCGTTTCCACAAATAAAGTCTCATTAAGTTCTCTGAAAGTCTCCTCGGTTCACAATCCCTTCCCCATGGATGATATGGCTATACACAAACGGGATTAGTCAAACATTAATAGAGTATTTTCGTGGCACAAACGGAAACCCAAATGAGCAGTGGCGGGAGACGGGGGGTGAGGGACAAACGGAAAAGGCGGCGCCAATAGAGCCGTATCCTTTGCAGCTTTGGGAAAAGGAGTTTTCTCCTTCTTTGAGATTTTATCTTATTTTATCTATTATTATTTTTGTAATGACCATGCGTATAGGATTTAGGGTCATGTGTTTTACTCAAAAGGGTAAAAAAGTCATTTCAAATTCTCACTTAACATTGACTGACGGTAGGAGTCTGAGTATAATTTGGTATTATGCAGAGTGTCTATCTAATAGTGGCATTCTCTAGAGGGTGACGTTGTAAATTATCCAATTAAAAAAATCATTGAACATCTCATAACGGTTAGAAAACGAGGGTAATAAAGTAAATTTAATGAAAAAGCTTGAGCAAACACAATTAGTTAACATCCGTGCTATCTATGTAAAAAACATACATGTTCATAACAGCACAAAAACGAGGGTAATTATAGTTTCAAATTAGGAGCGGATGTAGATAACTCTCTTCCCTTCTCTTACCTTTCTTTGTACTCGTTCGACCGATGGGAAGATGCAACAGAGGTGAAGCTTGATAGAGAGCAGCGAAGGGAAACAATGGAGGTGAAGGAAGGTAGATACAGAACATCAAAAGGTAAACTAATAGAGGAGGAGATCCGACCTTTGCGGTGTTGGGAATTCTTTTACCATATTAAACATATGAATAACCTTATAGTGTTTAAAATACAAGAATCATTAACAAATCATAAAAGATTAATCATGGGTGTAGTCCCTAAACCCAGAACAATAAAGTATCCCATCTTAAAATACATTACCATATAGATTTACTATATCTATAATAATCAATGGAACAACCATAACATAAACCATAAATGGGAATAAAGAAGTACATGTGTCCCATGTGGTTAAACATTACTCCCATGAATATGACAATAACAAACTACGCAAGTGGAGTCCTTCTATTGAGATCTTCTGCAGCCTCTTACTTTAGGGTTTCCTCTCTTTCTGTGCACTTACTCTTGTGAGAAAGTCGTGCTCCCAAAACCAATAAGGCATTAAGTAAAAGTAATGGCTGCAGGGACCGTCAGTATTCTATTTATAATAGAATCCCTAAAACCATATTCCACTCTCACAATGAAAAGAGCTAGGAGTTTCCTAATCAGAGCGGATCTATAATTGCTTGGGCCCAATGGTTCAATCGGTATCAGTTAAGCCCACATAAAAATCCTAACAATCTCCCACTTGGGCTACACTGATACTGATGTCTTTCCACTCCTGGCCAAATAATCCCAAGACTGAACACCACTCAAACAAACTTTGATCCAATCAATAATCTCTACTGTTGAACAATAGTAAAAAATACACCTCAATATACGACATATAACTATCTAATGTTACAGACAATAGAAAATTATTAATCCAAATCGCCTGGAAATATATATATATATATATATATATAAGGAGTTGATATCATACATGTGATCACATGAAATATACATTTCCTTATAGGTCATTTATTGATCTAAAGATCAGCCTACCTTGAAAACCTCACAGATAGAAAACTTTGATATTAATCAACACTTGGCAAACTGCCATTTTCTTGAATTAATATCTTACTTTGGCATACCGCCTATGGCTAACTGCCACTTCCATGGATTTAGGTTAAATACCATCATAAATCACAAATTTTGGCAAATCGTTTGTGGTAAACCACCACTTCTTTGGACATAGGCTAAATACCACCATACATCACAAATTCTGACAAAATATCGTCAATTACCTTGGCTAAGCACTGCCAATAAATCTTAACAAGCACAACCTTTAAACTTTGGTTTTTGCCACAATGATATCTTTGGTTAAATGAGATCATAAAACTCCCACTAACCAAGCATATCAAAAACCTCAATAACACCAATGTCAGAAAATATAGCTCTTGAGTACTTTATCGATAAACTTGGATGACATCACCTTTGGACAAATGTCACATTTACCTTGGGAAACACACAATTGAATTGAATGTACCACTTTAGTGGGTTTCACTCATTCCTATCATGTTTTCCACATTAGAGATGAAAATATGTATAGAAGTGTATGCTTTAATGTGTTTCTTACACAATCAGAGACAACACAAATAAATGAAGCATAAATGTACATAAATAATTCAGATAACAGAATTTAAGATAAAATCAATTCAAAATTACTCAAAAGTCACTATAAACTTAATAGGACAATAAAATTGTTCCTATTTCCCTTCAGTTGTGCTTTGTTCAGCAACAACACCTGTTTGGGTTCCCTGAGAGCTAAAACAAGATCAAGTAACCCTAAAAATCTCAGGTATGAATCATACACACCAAATAACCGAGCTAGAAAATTTAATATGTACACCTAGCAGATAAACTACACAATAAATGTACATCTAGCAGATAAAACACACAAGAGTCACAACCGTAACTACATTCCTATCCTTTGGGCTAAGAATGTACTGGTCCTCTTGTAAATCCAAATTTACTGTGAAAATACAATTACTTTTATCACATGTGGGTTTAGAAACCACTAAGTTATAGTCATTTTCATACATATATTTTCTTTAACTTGGGTGACATCACATTTGGGCAAATGTCACAAACTTTGCTGTGCTTGAAAAAACTATGAAATAATAGGATGTGCCACTTTGATGGATTTCATCCAATCCTTTCATATCTTCCTAGAAATATACTGTGCAGCATAAAATGTGCGGAAGCTCACACCCAGTTTAATTCTAATATATTTATCCATCATAGGGTGTTTCAAACAAAACATTCAAGTACAAAATGACATGAATATGAATTTACTATATATTTCAGCCATAAATAATTATTCAATATCATGATAATAATAAATCAATGCAAAACTCCAAATAATTCTTTTGCATGAAAAACAATATAGTACACTGAATTTATTCTCCCACTAGCAACCTAGTATACTGACCTTCTATTAGTAACATCCTCTCACTAGCAACCTAGTATACTGAATTTATTCTTCCACTGGTCGAGCCACATAAAATAGCTTAAGATCCATATTTTTATTCTCCCACTTGGTTCGACCAGTCATAAATTAATCAATTTATTGGAGAACATAATTCGTTAAATGTGACATACATATAAACTTGTTCACATATGCCAAAAAATAAAAGAAACCAAACATTTATCAATTAATGTTCATAAATAGGTTTTTAGAGAACAATGACAGTGTTTAAGAACTTGGTATTGGATTGATCAAAATCGACACTAATCAAACCCAACCAATCTGAATTGATCCAATCGGAATACAAAAAATAATACATTAAATAAACCTATAACCTATGGTCATAGTGATGAAACCCTCATCCACCCTATTGTCATTGATCAACTGTCCAATACCTTTTAGGGTAAAAAACTTTGCTTTAAAAGTATAATACCAAACTATTGATTTGGTTATTCTAATATAGAAAACTAGGTATTTGAGACATATGTAGACCTCTATATTCTCAAGCCACTTTTAAAGACATTAGCTTAATGGTTCAACTCAAGGAAGAATAATCCATTCGATATTTAATTAATGCATGTAACATCAATAAAAACCAACATTACATCACTAACCATTAAACATAATCAAAGTGTCAACTGAACTACAATCTCAACCTTTAGGTCTGGAATGCACTAGTCCACTCAAAAACTACAATGACCGTGGGAGCTCTTCAACTTCAAAAATTACTATAACTTTTGGATGCATAACAACTTCTAGGTTAAGGTCTACCTAGAGTACACTTGCATTTATGCTTGTCTTTGATAATGTCGCCTATGGGCAAACATTACCTAATTCCTGCTAACAATTTTCTATATCTTTGAATATAAGGCAAAATCTTTGAGTTGTAAACCTATTACAGTAATCTTAGATTTTACCACTTTGGTGGGTTCCATCAATTCCACCGCAATAGCTTACAACTACACCTGACAGCTTAAATTTGTGGGTTATTTAAACATGAACTAAATATCAATTTACATGTAAAAGAAGAAGAATGTAACTGTTAACAAAATAAACATTACAATGCTCAATTATCGATTACTTTAAGAGTGTCAACCGAAACTACATTCCTGACCTTTGGGTCTTAAACATACTGGTCCACTCAAGTTTCTGTAATTACTGCGAGACTTCTTCTAACTTTCGAAAAGTACCGCCATCTTTGGATGAACAACATCTTCTAGGTTGAGAAATCCCTATTCTGTTTTTCACTTGCTTTAACTTTAACCTTTCTTTGATAATATCACCTTTGGGTGAACATTAGCAACTTTACTACCAATCATTATTCTCTGTATTTTCAAACAAATAAGACTTTAATTTGTATTCTATTACAATAAGGTTGAACTTTACCACTTTGGTGGATTTCACCCAATCTTATTGTAATAGTTTACAAATTCATTCTGGTAGCTAAAAGTGGGATTGTTTAAGTATGAAGAAAAATATTCATAAACAAAAGCATGGACTACATTACCAAGAATAAACAAGTTCATATTATGATATGCAAGTAATGTATGAGTTGATTTTCTTTTATTTCTTCCAATTAATAGGAAAATCATAAAGAATCATTAACCACCCATACTTGTAACTTATACAAAACAAATCATAAAATTTGATTAAAACTAGGCTCATAATATATCAAAACGAAGAGCACGAAAAACCAGACTCAACGCAAAAAACCAGGGTGAAAAATTCTTCACCGTTTGGCCGTACGAGCCATTTGAAGTTACAGAACTAAAAATAGATCAAAATCAATCTAGTTTCCCAAACCAACCGGTTCGGCCAACCGGTCTGATCCGATTCGGGCATATTGATTCCGGGTCAAAATTCAGGTCAATTGGTCAACGATCCGATCAACTTTTGATCGAGTCAAATAGAGTTGGTCATGAGTTGACCCACTGCACCCCGGGTTAACTCGGTAGGGTTTCCGAGGTGACCCGGCGATGACTCGCAACTGTTTTTTTTTTTTTTAATTTCTCTCTCCTCTGGTAGCTGGTTTTTGGCGACACGTGCCAGTGCATCCAGAGGTTTCCGATGACTTGCGGTATACCGTCGCGATCGTCTTTTCATGCTCTACAATTTTCGTGAAAAAAGTTTTCCCATATGGGATCTTTAAGTAATGATAAAATTATAATTTTCATGATTTGTGATACAAACCCTATACAAAATCATTTTCCTTGATTCTAACACTGTAATGGTTGGCTCTGATACCAATTGTTGGTGATTCTTTTATCATATTAAACATATGAATAACCTTATAGTGTTTAAAATATAAGAATCATTAACAAATCATAAAAGATTAATCATGGGTGTAGTCCCTAAACCCAGAATAATAAAGTATCACATCTTAAAATACATTACCATATAGATTTACTATATCTATAATAATCAATGGGACAACCATGACATGAACCATAAATGGGAATAAAGAAGTACCTGTGTCCCATGTGGTTAAACATTACTCCCATGAAGATGACAATAACGAACTACGCAAGTGGAGTCCTTCTACTGAGATCTTCTGCAACCTCTTACTCTAGGGTTTCCTCTCTTTCTGTGTATTTGCTCTTGTGAGAAAGTCGTGCTCCCAAAACCAATAAGGTATTAAGTAAAAGTAATGGCTGCAGGGACCGTCAGTATTCTATTTATAATAGAATCCCTAAAACCATATTCCACCCTCACAATGAAAAGAGCTAGGAGTTTCCTAATCCGAGCGGGTCTATAATTGCTTGGGCCCAATGGATCAATCGGTATCAGTTCAGCCCACATAGAAATCCTAACATGCGGTACAATTCTCTCTCTCCCTGTCTCGTTATTGTCTTTGGTTTGGGGTTTTAATTGTAGAGTTTAAAATGCAGAGGAGATCCGCCTTCGTCTATTTCTTTCCTTCTTCTATTAGTATGCTTTCATATTGTAATGTCTGGTTTCAGATAAGCTTCCATTTTATCAGACAGTATAGTTAGTTCATAAATACTTTAGATCTACTCAATTTCGGATTACGTTTCTTCTTCAAAGAACATCAATCTGATTATTTCCTCTTTCTCCTATTAGTAAGTAAAACCAACACCCTGAATTTCCCCTTGGTCTGCTATGTCTGGTTGCTACAAGTCTTGGAGTACTGTTAGTTTGCCAAATTGGGTTATACTTTATAGTTGTTCGGTTGGATCTATAAACAGATTGATGAGTTTTCAAGTTTATTTTCTCTATTGAATTGTTCATGATTTTTTTTTTCACCATACAATAGGACATTGATGGAGCTAGAGTTGAGAAAATCCCTGACGTAACCTCTATTAGTTTGAACAAAAATTTGGTGCCTGGTAAAGTATACTTTTTTGCATATTTCTGGGATATTTTTTGTACTTGATATTGATTTCCTAATTTGAGATTACAAAGGTGATAAGAGTGCTTACTTGCAATGACTACCAGAGGATTTGCAGAGGAGGAGCTCAGAGCAGCTATAGACTTCATTCATGAGTTTATAAAGCTTTCTTGTATGTATGTATATTTATAGAAGAGATTGTCTAAAGCACACCTTTATGGGTGTATGCTTATATTTTTTACTTAACACCATAAGGGTGTCAATAAGAAAATCCCTTCATAAAAACAAATGGCAATATGATATGATTATATTTTTAGAGGGTTTCCATGTTGTCAATGTTGGGGGAGTCTCATACACTACAACAATGGTGGCATGGGGAACACTATCATCCACTTGGGCCCTACATGATTGGGGAACAGTATGCATTGGCTGCGTGGGAAATTTTTTCCTAAATTTTATTGTTCTTTATTTTCCATTTATTTATTTATTTTGAATTAATCTAATATCGCTTTTTTTCTTCTTCCTCATTTGCCATCATGGAATATGATATTTCTCATTTCATAATGGTTTGAGCAGCTTTCTATTGTAAGATTGGAACCTATTGTCTTAAGGTACGATAAATAATAAGATAAAAGTGTCCAAGTTGGTTGGAAATTTTGGTAAAGTAATTCCATCCCACCTAGAGTTAAACTTGTTATTTATAATTTTGATAGCCTTAAGTAAGAATTTTTTTTTGGCATATTCAGCTACATTTGATGAAACTTATATTCTGTAGGAGTGCTTCTAGGTCGTAAATGTGTCTTTCCCCTCCCCCTGGGCCCCATTCTTCTTGGGAAACACTTTTGCAGGAGTGGAATGTGTTTATTAATATGAAAGTGTTTTTGTACTTTTGCAGGAGTGGAGTGCGTTTGTTAACATGAAAGTGTTTTTGTACTTCTTCAATCCTATGGAACCTCTATCTTCATCTCCGTCTCCACTTGAGAGGTCGGTATCTTTATCATATGTTAGTTTTCTAGGAAGAAGTCCAAAAGCTTGTAGTGAATAAGCCCTTTGCTTTTAACTGGAGAACCCTTGACTATCGTAGTGAATAAGCCCCTGGGAACCTTCTTTCACTATTTATTTTGCCTGTTTGTAGCTTTCTGCACGTAGAAATGGTGAAACCATGTTGTGTTTCATCCACGTCTTCTCCGGCAACACCATTGTTGCCAAACATGCTTCCACTCTTAGAGTGTTTATAAACAACAACAACACAAGCGAAGAAGTAAACAAATAAAGGGAGGTATAAAAAATTGTATTTTCTTTGTACTTCTAGTAAACTAGTGACACATATGCCAACATTGTTTAGTTATGTGTTAATTCATAGACTCTAATTGATTGTACGGTTTGTACCATTATTTTTCTTTGTATTTTTGCTTTGCAACATAAAATAAAATAAATGTAAAGAAAAAGATTATAGAAAAGAAATGTAAAGAAAAAAGATTATAGAAAAGAAAAGAAAAGAAAAGAAAAGAAAAGAAAAGAAAAGAAATGTAAAGAAATGTAAAGAAAAGAGATTATAGAAAATAAAAGAAAAGAAAATAATAGAAAATAAATGAAATGGCAAGAAAAAAAAATAGTATGTATATTTGGCTACCATTACCATTAGAAGAAAAGAAAAGAAAATTTTGTTTTGTTTCGTTTTATTTTTTATTTTTATTTTTGTTTTTGTTTTTGTTTTTATTATTTATTATTATTATTATTATTTTTTTTTTTGCAAAATGAGGAGTCCTTAGATGAGATGCAATGAAAGAATAAGTACCATTGTGGATGTACAGTGAACTTAATATTAATTAAATTACTATTTGGTAGGTATGTAGTTAGATCATGTTGCATGTATTTCTCATGGGGTTCAAGTATTTATTGTGATTGCAGAAAATAACAACATAAAAACCATAAGAGGGACAAGGAGAGCATTTGCTTATGTGTATTAAGGGAGAGAACGACGTGAGAGGAACATGCAAGTCCCAAATAGACTCAAAGTCACTTCGAAGATAAAAAGAAATATTGAAAATCTTTGCTCCTACTATAAGGCTATGCTTGGTAGCCAAGAAAAGTAAAGAAAAAGTGTATAAAAGAAATGAAATGATAAAAAAAAAAATTATGTCTATTTAGCTACCAATAGAAGAAAAAGAAAAGTTTTATTCTTTTCATTTTTATTTTATTTTATGTTTTATTATGTTTTAAATTATAATTTTTTTTCAGTAGAATAAAACTTCACTATTCCCAATGTGAATTGTGAAATTCATAAAAACAATATTCTCTTGGGCTGTGTTTGGTAACCAAGAGAATAAAAGAAAATAAATGTAAAGAAAGAAATTATAGAAAATATAATAAAATAAAATAAATGAAATGGTAAAAAAAAAAAGGAAAAACTATGTATGTTTGGCTACCATTACCATTAGAAGGAAAGAAAAGAAATGTTTTTCTTTTCTTTTCTTTTTTTGCAGAAGAAAATTTCATCATTTTCAAGGTCAATTGTAAAATTAAAAAAAAATCTTCTCTTGGTTCGCACATGCCAAGCACAATGAGAATTTCTTAAACTAAAAAAATAGTTTAATTTTTGTATTTTTTCTTTTCTTTTCTTCTTTTGGCTACCCAACACAACATTGGTTCTAGACATACTAAATGCAATGAGAATTCCTTAGACCAAGTAAATGGTACAATATTTGTACTTTTTATTTTATTTTATTTTATTCTCTTGGCTACCAAACACCCAAGCACAATGAGAATTTCTTAAACTAAAAAATTGTATAACTTTTGTACTTTTTTCTTTTCTTTTATTCTCTTGGCTACCAAACACAACCTTGGTTCTAGACATGCTAAATGCAATGCGAATTTCTTAAACCAAGTAAATAGTACAAAAGTTTGAAAATTGTACTTTTTCTTAGTTTAAAAATGTCTCTTTGTGCTTGGTATGTCTTCATCAAATAGAAAATTCAGTTTTTTTATTTACAATTCTCTTTGGGAATTGTGAAGTTTTCTTATGTTTATATATATATATATATATTTATTATCAAAATCACAAGAAAACATGAGAAAATATATAAACTTTTATTTCATTATCTTCTAATGGTAGTCAAACATAGGTACATTTTTTTCACCATTTCATTTCTATTATTCTTTTTTTCCCCTTTATTTTCTAGATTCTTTTTTCTTTTATTTTCGTCTCTTGGCTAACAAACATAGCCTTAGAGAACAGAAGCTGTGAAAATAGGAAGAAGGGGAAAAGGGAGATGCATCAAATGGTCTAAATTTTTATGTGGAATTACAAAATTTCCTCTATACCTCCAATCTCTCTAGAAAATTTTGTCTCCATTCTAGCAAGATTTTTTGCGTGACAACGTGAGAAAAATATGAATTGTCAAAGGTGATTTGAATTATATGAATTTTTGATCATAAGCATTTCAAACCGATTTTTTATAGATATTGTACGGATTTTTTTTCCAACTAGTTCTGACTCACTTATCCCATTCCTGATATCTCAAATAGAAGAAGCAATAGAAAAATTATATTATTTTTTTGGTGAAGAAAAATTATGGAATTTTATATAAAAAAAAAAAAATAGAAGAATTGTGAAATGAAAAGGGTTGTCTGAACCTATAGTATATCTGATACTTTCTCACAAAGTGATTTTTATTCTTTAAAATAAAAAATAATCATAATGGATGTAGGAAAACGTTTTAGGCTCAAAAACACTTTTCAACGGAAAATATAAGCATTTTGTTGATTTCATAGATTATGTGAGCCGCCAGAATTTTATTGTTTAGTCATCGGTCAAATAATAAATTTTTTTGATCCCCTATTTTATGGGGTTTTCAATGTTCATAATCGTCTTGGCATGCCCACCATCGTTCGTTGGTCCTACATAAATGATGCTTGCCGTATGGGGGTTTGTCCGGGATTATGATCACTACTATTGAACACCATTTTTTCTTTAAAAAAAAAATGTCAAGAATCATATATGACACGTTAGTATTATGCCGTAAGCAACCTACCAAGCATTAACGTTGTTAATTGCGTAATTGGTGCAGTCCAAGCTGTATTTTTGAGTCACGCATTCCTCCTCTCTTGGTTTTATCCATTAAAAATCTTATCAAATAATTTATCCAAAAAAAAAAATCTTATAAAATAAAAATTATACATTAATAATATTCATAGGGATCAATACGTTATGGATATATATCAGCATTTTACACGACAATTCAATGAAAGAATAAATGCACACATGGGCCTTGATCTGGCGGTTTGCAGTGTTCTACCTACCTAAGGTTCGCCATTTGATCAATTCCTCCCAAGTGCATCAATAATTGACTTGTACCAATTTTTTTGTTTTTCAGGAAATATGGTATTTGCCATGCTCCTCGTCATGGATTTAGGTATCTATATTATGTTGATACCAATTTGGATAGGACTGATACGTATAGGTTAATTTTACCTTGCTTTTTTAGAAAAGTACATTTTTATTACTATTTTATCCTGAAATGATAGAGATAACTGATCCGGATCGATCATATATTGGTATTGGTCTCAATCGATATCAATATGATATGGCCAATAAGATATTAATACTTGAAACCATGCTCTTTGTGGGTCTGTATTGGATCTTTATGTGAGTCTATTCCGTAATGGTGAACAGGCCTTTGAATTTAAAAAAAAAAAAAAAAAAGGAAAAATATATTTTTAATATTATATGAAGAATCCACATGGATTTAGGTATTGATAATACCATATCGTTTTGGATTGAATCAGTGCATATGGATAACTTTTATCCATGCTTTTTCAAAAGAGTACATTTTGTCACTATTTTACCTCTCACACGGTATGGGTAACCTATTCAAATTAGTCAGGTATTGGTATTGGTATCGGTCTCAACAGATACAAATACAATACAATACCATCGATATGACACCAATACTTGAAACCATGCTCTTGTGGGTTTGTACTTGGTCTCTATGTGAATCTATTAGGGGTGCAAGTCTGGCCTTGACGGTCCAAATCCGCCCTGATCCCAAACAAGTATCGACCTAAAATTTTTGGTTTTGAGGGTCGGCCCGGTTGATGTTTTTGGATTGCCCTGAATCTGGCCTTGATTTTTTTACCCAGACTTTTGGCCTGACATGGTTCTAGTTTTTGCCCCTGATGTTGACTTTTGGTTTTTTGTTTTCTTAGAATGTTCTCCTCTTTATTTAAAATGACAAATGTTTTGAGATATTCGGATTGTTTGCCTTATTATGATGATTTGTTTGTTTATCATGACAAATAATTGGAAATTTTTGGATAATTTTTTTTCTTAGGATGATCTCCTCTTTGTTTACCATAATAGTTGGAGTTATTTATATTGTTTTAATGTTTGCTTTAGGATGTTCTCTTCATGACAAGTAATTTGTGACTTTGTGTTTTTTATCTCCTCTTTATTATGAATATTTTTTATTTTTTAGTTATTTCATATTTTGCACGGTTAGGGTCAGGGTCAGGGTCAATCAGGGTCATCCCGGCCTAACCCTAAAAAATCAGGGTCAATCAGGGCGGGTAAGGGTTCGGCTTGGGTTGAAGTTTTGTAGCCCTACGTCAGGGTCAGAACGGATTTGAGCTTAGTTAAAGGGAGTCAAGGTTGGGCTAGGGTTTTAAGAAGCCCGGCCCAACCCGGCCTACTGCACCACTAGGATCTATTATGTAATTGTTAATAGGTCCTTGAACTTGACAAAAAAATAAAACTGGAAATTATTTTGTTTTGTTTGTTTTTTAAATATTATATAACGAATCCACATAGTTATAACCAGGAGAAAGAAAATACGCATATTTTTTAAAGAGGATATTAGAAAATATTAGAGGAAAATAGGAATTTAAATAACGGCGTCACCTTATCCATCTTATTCCAAATTAAATGTTACGTTTTTTGCGTGTGAATGTAAAGCGTATTAGTGACGACTGACGAAGCATTCAATAAGACAGAAAATTACTCCTTTATATACCCCATTACGACGCAATTGTCCCACTGGTTGTGGTTTTCCTCTTATTCCAAAGCGGATCTTTTAGTTTTCTTTATTTTCTTTTTTTCGTGTTTCTCGTTTCGTGTTGGCACCTGTGGATTCGAACGTTCGATTGAACGATAAATTCGAGTTCAGATTAGATACTTTGGATCCTCCGTTGATTTCCGCCATGAATACTGAATAGTAAGCATTTTTTTTTTTTGTTTCCTGTATGTTTGATTTCAGTTTCTCCTATATTCATTTTTTTTTTGGATAGGTTTTCTCCTTTATTCATGTTCCTTCTGGTATGTTTGTTTAAGTGTTTGATTTGAATTTGTTTCCTTGATCTGGATCTCATGGTTGGCTGTCGTTTTTCCCCCTTCTTTTCTTCGTCTCCCATCCCGAATTTCTTAGATTTGCGCTTTACAATCTTTTATATTTTTTTAACCTTTATGATAAAAGGGAAAGATTTGGGTGTTCTTCAACTTTGTGCTGATTTGTCTGTTTTTATGTGTGTTCGGTTGCTTAATTTGGGTTGTCTTTTGGTATCTCTTTGGACCACTTGTTATTGTTTGTTTGATCCCATGAATTTATTGCTCAAACTTCATTTACTTTGATGCCTAACCCCCCCCTTTTCTGCCTGATATGATGTAGATATTGATATAGAAACTGTTTTGGAAATTCTGGGCTACCCTTTTTTGTTGGGTTTTCCGTGTGTGTACTTGTGTGGATGGGGTTGAATTTTGTGATCAAACTTCCTTCAGAAGGTGAAGATGAAATATATATTTTATGTTGTGCAACAAGGAAGCCTTACTAATCTTCTGTTGGTGAGTGATTGATATTATGTTAGGCTCAAAAGAGGTCTGTGAGTTATTGTCCACCTGATCTAAGTTGAGTGGATGCGGTAGGATGACAGTGGCATGTAAATTTGAAATGCAGGAGTTACTACTTGGAGAGGCAGGGTTTGGTATTAGCTTTTGTGAAAATATGGTGGATAAGGAGGTGGTTTGGTAAATTAGAAGTTGAAGTAGGGTTCCTATTATTAATGATCGAAAAAAAGAGAAGTCTTGTCTAGCTGTAGCACAATGCTTGTAGGCAGTTCAAAATAAAATTTTGTTAATGATATTTGGGGATCTCATATCCCTATGCTTGTACTTCTGTTTATGTCAATGCAACTACTTGTCTAGCTGTAGCACATGGATCCTTTTGCTCCAATCTGCTGTATTCAAAGCCAGTTGTTACCAGTCCTAAGCTATGCATGTCCTTTTCTCACCACTTTTCTTAGAGTCATTTAGGCCTATCCCTACTCTTTTAGCTCGTTCAATCTGAATGAAATCACCCCTTTGTATTGGAGCATTCAAAGTCTCCATTTCACATGTCCATGCCACCTCAAATGATTTTCTCACAACTTATCAAGTATTAGAGGTACTCATAAATTTAGCTCTAATTTGTTCATTCCTTATATATTTTTTAGTTTTACCACTCATCGATCTCAACTTATTCATTTCAGCTACACTAGGTTTGTTTATATGTTGTTTCTTCATTGCCCATCCTTCAGCTCCATGCATCATTGCTAATCAAGTTTATTGCCTCAAAACAAGGTGAATTGACATTTTAGGAGTATTAAGGCTCTGTTTGTTTTTCCCCTCAGGGCCTGTACATCCCGCCCCCACTTTTTTTTTTTTTCTCTGCTTTGATTAATTTTTCATTCCTCATATATTTTTTAGTTTTACCCGTCATCTGCAACTCTCTCAGACCCATCGCTCCCTTGTCCCGCCTTCGCCCCGCCATCTGCAACTCCCTCACTCCATCACTCCGTCGTCTCACCCCCACCCCATCTCTTACATCCCATCTTCCTTGGAATGTCTCCTTCCCCGCCAATGACATCAAAGAGAGAGAGCGAAATCTGATATACGTACTGTAGCAGAAGGCGGCTTAGAACAGTGGAAGGGGGATTGTGGAGTTTTAAACTAGGTAGGGAGAAGTGAAAACTGAGGGGAAAGGAGAGAGGGTTCACTTTCTACTTCCTTATGGAACTGATACTGAAAAGGTCTATAGGTTCTCCAAAACGCCATCAAACCCTTCGTCTCACTACTCCGATTATCAGGAATTTTCCTTGGTCCCCAAGGTCTGCTCGCTCACACTTGCAATGTGGAATTTAATTTCACCAACTTCTTTCCCCATTAGGGCTTTAGCCAATTTGTCACTATTCAAGTTCATTTCTTCTAACAGCTTGACCCAGTCATCGGCCGGAGTTTTGGAGGGATACCTGTACTCAGGTTCCTTATCGACCATGGTTTCAACCCCTCGTCCAGATTATCTATCTCAACCTCCCTATTTTCAGGTCTAGAAGAAGAAATAGCATCCGAACTAGTTGCTCTTTCAGACAAGGCTGTGGGCCTTTCCTCTTGCGTTTAATTTCATAGCTGTCGCTCTCCCTATCCATCACTGAGGCATCACGCAAATTTACCGTTACCACCATCTGCAACTCCCTCACCCCACCACCCCTGTCCCCACCCCCAACCTCTACTTCCTACACCGAAAAGAGGCTATAAGCGGTGGTTCTTAATTGAACTTTAAATATTCTTTGTTCTCTCATGCCAATCTGTTGCAACTATTAGAAATAGTGAGTGGATTTAAACAATTGTTGTAACTATGTTCTTCCCTTTTGACATTTGTCCTCCCCCATTCTAATATACTCATGTAAACTATCCCAAACCATACAAATATGTTTGTGGTAGACCACGTTGGTGGGCTAAGCAAGGTCTATCTGTTCTCCTGTATGTGGCTGTGTTTTCTCTGTTTTATTATTTCCTTCCCTATCTGTAAACACCTCTGCTACATCCCTCCCTCCCCTTGCCTCCTTGGAGATAAATTGATACAGACCCCACTAACGCCTTATCGATCTCCTCTGTCATGTTACTTTTTGTTAGGGGAGAAACTACGTTGGACTTAGAGTAGAAGAAGAAGAGTTCGCATTTGAGGGTTGGGAGATAGATGGGCATGAGGGTTCAAAAGAGAATGAAGCTTTGATTTGGCGATGGGAGGAGGAGACGTAGGTTAAGGGGAAGATTAATAGTTAGGGTATATGAGGGTAAAAATGTAACTTAAAAAATTTGATTAATCGGGACAGTGTTATCTTGGTTTAGATACCCCAAACATAATATGTAAAACGTCGGGTACCTTAGCTGTAATTTCTCAAAACTTTAGGTACCCTAGGTGTCATTTAAGCCCCCCAAAAAAAAAAAAAAAAAAAAAAGGGCTCTGTTTGGTAACAGAGTGTTGGAAGTGATTCTTGAATGGGAAAAAAATCTAAATCAATGTTTGGAAGGCACTTTATAGAATCACTTCTGTTACTGCACCCAATAATTATGAAAATACCATTATATCTTGCTTAAAACACAAAAAATGAAATACCATTATCACTTTTGCCGTTATAACTATTAACCAGTATATACAAGAGAAAAAGAACTCTATCCGGGACATGTATCTCTGTCTCTCCCCTCCCCATGTGAGAAGGCATCTCTACAGGGAAGCACTCCCGGACAAAGAACCACTTACCTATATATAACTACAAAAAGCCATTATGGCGTCTCAAATAATTACGAAAATGCAATTAACACTTATAGCACTTAACATTGTATTTCATCGTTAAATTATTACTGAAGCAACAATATTGCTTACATGTCAGCTTTTACAATAGAAAATAATTATGAAAATGGCATTAGGAATCTCATTTACATCAATAATTACAAAACCGTCATTGACACGTGGGATGTTGTTGACTTTCAGTCATGGTTCTACAAGTTATAATGAGCAATTATGGCCCCCAAGAACCAATGTGTTAACCATACCAAATGATGTAGATATACTTTTGTTGAAGCATAATAATACTCTATAAATATGAGTGTTTAATAAATGTTCAAATGAGTTACGTATAAAATTATCAAAATATAAGTGTTTCAAAAATCAAGTCTCCATCCCATAATGTCTAACCAACTGGTATGCAATATCCTTTATAAGACTATTCATCTCCTATGGGCTGAAGAGGTATTAGTCCAAATGGACCATCGTCCTCCTCTCCAACAGCAGTTGCCAGATTTGAATTCTTTACTATAGCACCATTGTTTCCTAGACATGCAAATTTTGGTCTGCTCAGTAGTTCTCGGAAGTGCACAATAGTAAGTGCAATGTAACCCTGGTATCTGAGGGAGAAAGGAGGCATCGGTTTTAAAATACCAAATCAATTTTTTAACACCCCAAAAGTCCGTCCAGTCACATTCCTTAGAGAGAAATGTCTATGGCTGAACAACTCCATAGGGGTTCTTGGTTGTCTTCTCCCTCTATCTTGCAAACGATATCACTCTCCTTTAAACAATATTAAATAGCCAGTCAAAGGTACCTGAGTCTATTACATAGTACTTTCCTATCACAGAATCTTGAAAATAAAAACAATTAGAAAACATAGTTGGGAAATTAAATTTGGTAATTTGAAATTTAACAAATGATGACATCATATACCTTGTGGGATGAGGAGATCTCAACCTTGGATTTCGTAGTGCTCCGTAGAAAACCTGGCAATCATTGGCACTTCCCTCCAAACTCTCATATACAAGTGTGAATTTTATGTCAACGAACATTCTCGTGCTCGCATCACATTCTGGGTTGTTATTCCCTTCCATCCTCTACAAGGGATTTGATTTCCCGTAGGTACTTGAGCAGTAATATGTGTGTTCCTGTGATTTTATCTTTCATTTATTTTTCATTTTATCATTTAAATCTTTAAAGTGTCTTTTGGGTGCTTGCTAGTTTTAGATGGAGTGAAATGTTCCTTTGTTTGAGGTCTATCTATTAACAAACTCTAATATTTAATGAAATTTTCTACAAATTGTGTTTTGCAGCGACTATCTTTTCAAGCTGTTGCTTATTGGTGATTCTGGTGTTGGCAAATCATGCCTTCTATTGAGATTTGCGGTAAGGAACAGTCACTTTATTTCTTACGGGTTTTTTCCCCCTCCCACCCCCTCCAATATGCGTTTTGTGCATGCTTGAAAATGAAGATTATTTTACTATATAAAGGTTAGAAATGGGAAAAAATTGGATCTTATTTAAAAAAATATATATTGGAAGACATAAAAGACATGAAGTTTGGGGAAATATATCATGAATATTACTAGTAGTGTATGCAAATAATTCTTAAGGACTGCCCACTAAGGCAAATTAAGCAGAGTCTGTTACTCTGCTGGAATAATTTCCTGTCTGTGCATTGGTTGAAAGGCCTTCAAGAAGTTGGTATGTCATTTGCTCCTCGGTGGTGCTTTCTCTCAGCAGTTTCCCTATGCATATGTTTTATGGTTTAGTAGAGTGTAACCATGACATTCTTGAATTCAAAATAGCATAGTGGTTATCTTCCTCTGGGTTTCGGTCCTCTAGGTTAAGGAAATATTACATACATATCTTTAAATGCACAAAGGCCGTTTATTATTAATAATCATGGTGGTAAAAAAGATTATTATTATTACTATTATTTTTGAATGGCGAAACCAACTTTGTTCCTCATTATAATATTAGTTATAAAATATTAGGTGTGAGACTTGTAATCCCCTAACTTATTTACCTGTTGCAGTAAGGTTTAAACTATTAATTCTGTGCTTTGTAGGATGATTCGTATTTGGAGAGTTACATCAGTACCATTGGTGTTGATTTTGTAAGTATAATGATATTATCCAAGTCAGAGTTTAAGTTATATTGGCACTTGTGTTATCATGGTAATTTTTTTCTCCCTTTAGAAAATCCGCACAGTAGAGCAGGACGAGAAGACAATTAAACTTCAAATTGTAAGTATTCATTTGATTTTGGTTCCATTAAGCAGCTCAGTTACCAACTGTCCAACCTGATGGTCAAATCTCCGTTTCTTCTCTTAGTGGGATACTGCTGGACAAGAGCGTTTCCGGACAATTACAAGTAGTTATTACCGTGGTGCACATGGCATTATCGTACGTATATGCCTTCTGTTGTTGTGATAGTTGTGTCACTTGTGTTGGTGCTACAAGTTTCACAAAACATGTTTTGGCCTTGTTTGCTAGATTGTTTATGATGTTACGGACCAAGAAAGCTTCAATAATGTCAAGCAGTGGTTGAATGAGATTGACCGATATGCAAGTGAAAATGTGAACAAGCTTTTGGTTGGAAACAAGTGTGATTTGACTGCTAACAAAGTGGTATCTACT
The DNA here is from genome assembly GCA_022985045.1 of Macadamia tetraphylla. NCBI lineage: Eukaryota > Viridiplantae > Streptophyta > Magnoliopsida > Proteales > Proteaceae > Macadamia > Macadamia tetraphylla. Next base: position 18,680,651 of record CM040964.1, on the reverse strand, counting down.
GAAACTGCGAAGGTGATAATACTCGGTTGGTAATGTTGCTTCTTATTAGTGGATGGCTTGGTCATTGTGGACCTCATTTTTGCCTGTTCTGTTTGGTCTTTGTAGGCATTCGCAGATGAGATCGGGATCCCGTTCTTGGAAACAAGTGCAAAGGATGCAACAAATGTAGAGCAGGCTTTCATGACCATGGCCGCCGACATAAAAAATCGGTGAGTTATTCCCATTTTACCTTGTGTACTTACCTATCCCCAAAGTTGGATGGGCTAATAATTAGTGGGGTTGCTTGAATATATTTAAAGCTCTCAGATAGAGGGATGTCTGGAATGCCCAATATGCCTGATGGTTGTCCCAGCCATCCCTGATTATTTGGTTGTTGGAACGCCATCAGACATCTGTGATGTGGAAAAAGTGGCAGCTCCCCAAAAAAAAAAACCCAAGTCAAAAACTCAAAAATGTTTTTAAAAACTCTAATTTTAAGTGTGCAACCCTCGAGTACAATAATAATTCCAATTCTAAATAGCTTTAGGATGCATTATTTGTTTTTATCAATAAGAGTCATTAAAAGCGTTCCCTATATGGATACAAATAATTGTAATCTGTGTTTTGTTGGAGTGCTGACACTAATTTTCATCTGCTTGAAGGATGGCAAGTCAGCCAGCGATGAATACCAACAGGCCAGCAACTGTGCACATGCGTGGTCAGCCAGTTGCTCAAAAGACCTCATGTTGCTCTTCTTAATTAGCTCCTTGTCATCTAAAAGCATACCTGATGATTTGCTTTTGATGGGGGAGATGTTTGGAGCCACAAGCCTGCAAGTATCATATAGGGTTTACTACACTTGTACTTTACCCCATTCATTGTTTAAACCACACCTATCATCATGTATATAGAAGAAAGGCGAGAGACACCACCAATGATACTTTGTGTTGGTCACTGACACAACTGTTCTTCATTGTTAATGTCCAGATTCAAAATGTCTGAAATTCGTGTGCAGAACTGAAAATGAATGTGATTTGTTTCCCAATTATATTGTTAGTTTTTGTTTTCTGATCACATTTTAGATCCCCTTACTTTGCATGCTCTTCTTCCCACCAAGGTGATAGGTATCAGTCAGTATCGATGTATCGGTCTTGGCCAATACTCACACGGATGGAACAAAAGCTGGATTGTGAATATGACCTTCAATCCTTCATAGGAGTACTGGTATAGTTTTTGTTCTTGTGGGAGTCACTAAACTTGTTTGCTTGCATTTACGCAGTTGATGGCGGTGAATTAATTCAGTTTTTTCTGTTTTTTGGGTGGGGTGGGGGATGGATGTAACTTACTGAGGTGGGTATCCAATTTGCAAAAATATTGCAGGCTTCATACAATGGTTTGTCTCATCGTGGCACCAACTGGATGCTTCCATGATAATTTAATTTGCAAAAAAAAAAAAGATTGCCACACAGATGGTGTGCAGTTTCGCACTCACAAGAATTTTTTTTATTTTTTTCATGTGTCTTATATGATTGATACATTTTCTTGAACTCCAATTGGTGTGTCGTGTGGATTCCTTGTGAGTCGGGATATGGTGTATATGGCCTAGTTCATACATTTTTTTTGGTTCAATGTTGGGTGGGTTTTGGACTTATTTTTTATGTCTACACATGAGTTGGATGTGGATAAGCGGTGGAAAGAAAAAGAAATAGAAGCAATGCAGAAAGGTGAGGCAAGCGTTATACTCTTATAGACATCCAATTGTAAGGTTGTAATCCTAATGCATATTGGAATCTTTTAATCCAATCCGTTGAACAAAAGTCACACCCACACCATGTGGTACCTTCAAGGGACACTTGGATCTTAACCCTCTGATTGGAATCTTTTACACACTCATTCCATGGGCACAAATGAGGTACAGCCATAAACGGGTTAGACAAATTGATTTCCCCTCTCTCTGTATATATATTGTTTTACGGATTGAAAGGTAAAACAAACCGTCTCCAACAGGGGTGCCCGACCCGTTTATAGACAGATAGTACATGGTGCAAGGGGTTAGCTCCACTGACCCAACCCATTTATAAGCCCGACTAGCCTGACATTTAGCCCGACCATTTATATGTATATTTTGATTTTTTCTTCTTCTCTGGAATAGAGTATTTATTGTTATATGTTTATCAATTATTGAATGTAATTAAGTGTAATATATTTTCTAAATTTTTTATGATTTAATAAAATATATTAAAGTATTTTAAATCTAAGACAATTAGTTTGATAATACTCTAGGAGAATGCTTCTGGTGTTCTTCTATTATGCAAGAATACAAATAGAACAGAAATATGTTTGACATGTCCGATTCTTTTTTATATTCTTACGAAGTGAACCGGTGAAAATGAATAACGGGAAGATTACGTGATTACCCACTATTGGGTTTGCTTTTACAGAAATACCCACGATAGGTTTGACTCGACAGATTTATCCAAAGGCACTTTGCGTATTACAAAAATTACCGAAACAGTGAAAGCCGTACACATTCCCTCGTATCCCCACATGTTGGATATGTATCATGTTCCAATCGATGAAAAAAATCCTGATTTTCATTATAATGATCTTCTACAATTTGCTCTTTAACATCCGATGATCAGTTCCCATCATTGAGAGCATAAATCGTCTTTCGAACTATGGATTTCCGAAAGAAGGAAGACAAGATTACTGGTTTTAGGAGATTTAGGGCATTGTTAAACAAGAATGGAGGGAGAAGGGCGGAGGGAGAAGAACCGATTTCACTCCAACGATTGACTTTCCCCATCCACTTCTCATTCACATGAGAGAGAGAGAGAGAGAGAGAAAACCCCCTCACATTTAGGGTTCGTGGGTCTGCGTGAGTGCCTCTGTTGTGATCAAAATTCCTTACCATCATTCATCTTCTTCGCATAACTCTAGCAGGGGTTGAATGTTCATTTGAGGTAAGCAATGATTTTTTTCAACCTATTTTCCATGTCTTACGATTTTTGTTTTTGTAATCTGTCTGTTCTTTTATTATTTTTTTTTCTCACTACACAGGGAATCAAACGAATCTCATTTCCATGTTGGTTCGTTCGAATTTCTTATTATTCCTCTAAGCATGGGAGTCACATTTCTGATATTGGTTAGTTAACTCAAGCTTCATAACATTTTCATTATTGTTCTCTTTTATTTGATGAATTCACATAAACTTATCATTATCATTTTGTATCTTGATCTTTGTACCATAGCATGGGTCTTTTGTTTTTTTTTTGTTTTTCTTATTATGGATGTCTCATTCAATTGTTCAACCTAAAAACAGAGTACATAGACATAGTTGATTATAGTGTTATTGAGTAGTAGCCTAGTAGGTGTTTGATGTAATGCCTCAACGGAATCAAGGGAATTATAACATTCTCTTTGGTTTCTGGAATTGGTATAAGATCTTATCTGAAACAACTTGGAATGTTTAACCGATGGTTTAATGGTTCAAGAACAATGAGGAGATTAGATTTTCTTGTTAAACTAAAACTGGAGTTTGATAGTAGAAAATTTGAATTTTATAAGAAAATAGTGGTGGGTCAAGAATTTATGGTTTAAAATAGGATGGAAATCAAGCTTGTTGGTTTGTGTTTGATTTAATTGAAAGGGTTGAAAAGGTTAATAGTGTAGAGTCAAATTAGATGGTATTGGATTATATTGGTGGTTTATTATGTAGGTCTCAATGGGAAAGAATAAAATTATTCTTACTTATGACTAAGTAGATATGTGAAGAACTAAAATGAATAACTAAAATATATACACTTTCTTTTCAATGATAATATGCATTGATGTTGGAAGAAAGGTGTCCTCAAGCGCCATTATAACTATTATTAAGAAGACAAACAAGTGAACTCAATGTAGGCTGTTGTTGTCCAACAGGCACATAAAGATAATCAGAATCCAAAACTTGCCATCAGAAGCGTGTGAATTAGAAAAATGCTGCATCCGTAGAACATGAAAAGAATTTCAAAAATAATAATACAACTTGTTGGCAAATAACACTATTTCTTAGAGAAACTGTTAAAATTGAGATATTAATGGATTCCTTGCCTCGTGCACTATTGCTATTAAGGCCTTTGGAATATAAAAGTCTTAGGTGTTCTTCACCCTGGTTCTTGTTCTCTGGTTGTGTGACTCTGGTTCATTTTTTCTTTCTTTCATATTTGTTTCTACAATCGTGAATAAAATTTATTTCTCTTTCCTTCATTTCGTTAAGCAAGGAGAAACTGTATAGCTTCATGATGATAAGAAGAATGACAGGCTGTTGAGTTTCATAAGGTGTCTCATTGACTGCTTCCATGTAACAGTTCTCCAAAATAAGACTCCTTCTTTAGTAAAGGGGACCATGCTGAATTTTTTCTCTTTTATTTTTTATGTCGCTTACACCTCAAGGTGTGTCTCACGTGGTCTGATGAAGACCCATTGGCTTCCCGAAACGAGATGATTCATTATTTTATTACACAAAGTTTGGGCATTTGCAGGATTGGGGTGTGTTGGAGGTGAAAGCCTATTATTCAGTTTTCTTTTCCTTTTCTGTTCTTAAATATTTTCTTATAGTGCTTGTGATTTCAGTTGTGTAACTAATGTAATGCTACTTTAATTGGCAATGGCCAATGATTGTATTGGATTAGCGTTCAAACTGTTAGCTAAAATGGGTCATCTTGTTGTGATTACATAAATAATTGAAGAACAATCTTAGTTCATATGGTTTGGCCCCCGGATAGTATAAATTTTGTATTATACTGGTCTTGACTGGGCCAAATTCACTAGTTTAGACGATAATAATGCCTAGGAAATGGCAATGTATGCTGTTTATTTTTCCCCGAACGGAAAGAACTTGTAATTTTGTTACTTATTGTTGTTCCTGATTCTCCATATGTACATTTCAATACTTGGGTTTTGCTTGATTGAATCTATTTATGGAAAAAGTTGAATCATCTAACCATGTCATAAAGAGAATTCCATTTTATAGAGTCAGCAGATGTCCTATGTAATCTTACCTGCAATTGAAAACAAATCCTTTGCTCAACTACTCTTGGTGTGTATTCTATAACATAACATTATAGGATCCTCCTCCCCCCAAAAAAAAAAAAAAACCCTATGTTGAGAGGCCATTCAAGCAAGCAATGTGGAACAAAATAGCTTAAACTACCTAGGAGATTTCAGGATTTTCGTTAGGTTGTTGGGAAAGTTCATGAATAATCTCTTCATAAGACTAAGGAGCTACTAGGATTTTGTGCAACCTGGTAGCTCTGGACTCCGTTTTGCTTCCCTCTTTGTATTTACAATCAAGGATTTGCTTCCTCATTAAGATCTTAGTTCATGTACATAGACGGTATGAATAAATTGTAATTGAAGCACCACATATATGTTAATATGAGAACATTTTACTCGACTTATTTCTAGTTTTCTAATTGTCTTGTGGTTATGTTGTTAGTTACTATTTGTTTTGTTTGAGGAAGGAACTCAGTTGAAAAATCTATTTCCACATTAGGTATTCTATTTCTATCTCTACTAGCTGGTATGATATAAAGAAGCTGGGTTCATATCATCTCTATAATTTTAAATTTATTGAATACCTAGAAAAGCAGCATGAACTTTTAACAGTTTTGTTGCAGATACATTTAACCAATTCTATATATTGTGGTGCTACTGCTACCTATTTGAAGACCCTACATTATTGCTGCTCTATTTTCCACATTAAACCCCATCTCTTGGCGTTCATAAGAGGTAAGGTAAAACCCCCCTTTTTATTTGCTTCTCTTTGTTGCCTTCAACACCAAACGAGGCTTGCCAACCTCCTCAAGTAGAAATCCCAACAAAATGAAGTCTTAAAGAGAGATTGGTAGCTGAGAATGGAAAGCATTTGCCATTTGCCATAAGATCTGGATTAAAACCCATCATCACCATAACTTTAAAGTCATCGTTGGATACTAACAGTAAGTTAATGATAGTAGAACCATAAACCAAAAGCCTGATTAGTGGTTCAGTAATAATGTCTTAGTATGTGAAGTTGCAGAGTTCTCCCTCAATCTACTTCATCACCAACCAAAGCCAAATAAGAAAAGATAACAAGCAAAAGGTTTCTGATGAAAGTCTTTAGCGTGAATCCAATATACGTTGTCTTGCTTGATGAAGATGTGTATTATTTATTTTAATGTAATTTTGCATTTTACCCTTTTGAAAATCTGTAAATCTGAATCATAGATTGGATAGTAAAGTGGAGGCATATGGGTTTGGGATGGAATCAATATGGCTGAGGATGGCTGGGATTCCAAATCTCTATTGAGATCTGGAGTTGGTAGAAAATGGCACCTTGTTTGAAGATTGGATTTTTTTTTTTTTTGAGGGGTTGGGGAGTTGGTGTTGAGGGTGTGGGGAATGATTGGGGATACATATCAGGGTCGTTGACAATGATACCTGTAAGGAAAAACATGAATACCTTTCACAATATACATATAAGACATAAATTGACAACTGAAAGTCGAAGAGCTAGTTGTTTTATTCGACTGCATTTCAAGTTTTATTCAAGTATCCATTGCAATATTATTGTTGCTTTTATTGGGCTTCTTAATTCCTCTCATATTTTTTGCTTTCGTTGTGTTTGTTTCCTAGTAAAAGCCAGGTTAAAGGAAAATCTCAAATAAAATCCTAAGTTTTTGTGCTGATTTTACCTGCAAATTTCCTTTTATATTGCTTTTAGTAAACAATAGATGCTTTATGTAGAAGAGAAATTATACTAGAAGATGACATGAATCACATGTTTTCGTGCTCGAATTTAGATTTTAATGACATAATTGAACTACCCCTCCTACATATCAACCAAAATATAAAATTAACCCATAATTCAATCATAAAATAGGCTAGTCCCAAGCTGTCCTAATTATTTGAAATAGGCTCACATCTTACATATCCCAAGGACTAGTTCCTTTTAATTAGAGAATTTCTATTGACTCGATAATTAAGGCAAAGCAATTCAGCCAGGTCCTTCTTTCACTCCCTCTCCCCCCTGATTTCTCTCTCCCTCTCTTAACATTTTTTTTTTTTTGGCTTACCTTGTTGATCCAGCTAGGTCGAAGTTCGATTTTACCGAGAGAATATATTTTTCAGTCTCTATGCATGAAGGTAATACTCGATTCTCTGTCTCTCTCTCTCTCAAAAGGCATCGAAATCAAATTCTAGTTCTGTGATTTGAATGTGTGAAGTATATAATGCAGATTTAGGGTTACTTTCCTTGGCTGATTTGAATTTGTTTGAAAGTAAAATCTCTATCTCATCTCCTGTGTATTTACTTGCTATCTTTGTCGAACCGACTCGAACCAGGGACATGGTTAGTACATACCCAATGTCCTTGGTTCCTATTTCAACCCCTTGGGGTATGCGGTAGGAATTCTTTCTCTTACAGATAGAGCTTCCTAATTTTGATGATAATGGGATGTTCTTTTTTTTTTTTCCTGTCTTTTCTTTTAATCATTGAACCTGGAACCTTTTAAGTGGTTCATTACAAATTTTACAATTTGGGGAAGGAGTCTTTAGCTCAAAATGGTAGAGTACCTGGGTTAATGCCTAGGTTATGGTGGTTCAAATCCACCAAGACTCGAAGTTATAATACCCAGATGTATTGAAATTGCTGCATTGTTTCTAAATAGATTACTTTCTTGATGTTATTTGGATAAAAAAAAAAAAAATTCAATTACACTGAAGTTTGAATTACTCCCATGGTTGTTGAACCTACCATGGGCCAATGGTATCTCCTTGATATGGCATCTTATGTGAAAGAACTTCTTCAAAATTTGGTCACCTGTGTGGTTATCAGGAAAATACAAAATATGCCATTACCTTGGTCAGTAGTGTTTCTGATTCCAAATTGGTCTGCAAGTAAATCAAAGAATTCTCTTACTTCAAATTTTCTCTAAATAAATCCTTATTCTGATGGATACACAGTAAAAGATGTGGAATAAGTTGCACTTATCAATTTGAGATTTCCCTAAGAGTAAAGCATATATTTTTTTTATGGATACATGGTAAAGCATATATCTTTTATTTGCTAGTCTCTTGTTTATGCCTCCAATAAATGAAGTCTTAGCCCAACTATTTGGGAGGACTCCAGTTCAGCCATGCCCTGTTCTTATCCTTCCTAGTAAATTATGAAGCTTTTGATATGAAATTAGAGAAAAGTGAAGTCATATTGTGTTCTACCTAATCCCATACAATGTGCTCAATGAAGTCATTAAGCTGTCATATGTTCCTACCCCATAGCTTTTAAGCACTCCTATTTTTATGCCTACTTCATAGAAAAATGATAAGGTTTTGTGAAGATTCCTAATGGAGGCAAAACTGAGCATACAAACCAGCACGAAACTTGACCCTTCTAGCTTTGTAATAGAGAACTTCAGCTTTCCTATGTCTACTTGAAGTCCCAATCAGCGGGTTTAGTTTCTGTTGTTCCCAACAGCTGCTTTTGAACTCGCAGTTTCATTAATTATTTTACCACTAGAAATCTATTGTTGGTAACTTGATGATATTCCCTATTCCTTTGAAGGAAGACATCATAGAGGAAAACATGTTACTGTTGGTGATTGTGGTTCTAGATAGGTAGTACTGGAAAAATTAAGCCCCAAAACCATTCGAGAATTCATGTCAGGTATTTGATATGAAAATGCCTCAACTCTGGTTTTGCAACTCTGATGTGTTGCTGGGGCTTGGATACTTATCCAAATGCATCAGTATTGGGATGGAATACAAGCTAAGCAGAAGTAGCAGCAGATAGTCTTTTATAATCTGCTATGCTTTATCATCCAATCAGATATCTTCTCCCCTAACTGTCCTACATTATTCAAAGTGATTTCTTATTCTAATTGCTATTATGTATTAGTATAAGCTTGGCCAGCTTTGAGATCATAACAAACAAGAACCCATTTAGCATCTCTCCCATTATCTGTACATGGAAAAACCCTCTCATTATTATAAAATGAAGCCACTTGATAAATTCAAATCTGAGTAGATGAACATCCAACTTTGCTGGACTATTCATCCCATCATCATCAAGCCATTTGATTGGAATTTAGACTAGATCTGATTCTTTTATCCCTGGTTTGATTATTAATATGAATAGCACATGCAAACTAATGTTTCTAAAACCCAACCCACACAATTTAACACATACCCAGAACTGAAAATGAAGCCAGCAGAACTGAACTGAAATTTGCACAAAAGCCAAAAAATCATTAAAACCAGTAGAACCAAACTGAAAATCCTTGAAAAATATAATTTCAAACCCATAACTGAAAATGTCCATATGTTTTGTTGTCTCACCCAAAAATATTCCAACCAAACACTCTCAAACCCATAACTGAAAAACCTTGAAGAATGCAATTACATCACCAGAAGAAAAAAAAAAAAAAAAAAGAAGAAGAAGAAAGAAAGAAAGAAAGAAAAAAACAAAGACACCTAACACGATTGTAGAAGATCACTATAATGAAAATCGGGATTTTTTTCACTTATTGGAACATGATACATATCCAACACGTAGGGATATCAGGGAATGCATACGGCTTTCACTGTTTCGGTCATTTTTCTAATACGCAAAGTGCTTTTGAATAAATCTGTTGAGTCAAACCCATCGAGGGTATTTCTGTAAAAGTAAACCTAATAGTGGGTAATTACGTAATTTTTCCAATAAATAACTATTCTCTTCGTGAAATCGGCCCGTCCCGACCGATAGACGCCCGAAGTCTCCAACCCGGCAGTTCTTAACTGTTCGGTCTCATACGAACCGCTGCCCATGCTTGCCTAGCCCGAACCTGACATCTCTCAAGCCCTAGTCTGCTTTTCTCGTCTAAGCGACTCTTCTTCCTGAGATCGAATTCCTTCTTCACATCTCACTATACTCTGGGACTCTTCAGAGAAGTAAAGGAAGTAGAGAAAAAAAATACTCTTTCTCTCCCCTTCCCTTCAACCATTCCCCTCGAGCGAAAGCAAGAAGTCGCAGAAGTTGGGACGACCCAAGTGGGAGCAGAAGAAGATCTCCGTCTCATTTGAATCGATTGATTGTGCTAGGTAAGTAAATTTTCGCACTATAAATCAAACTGGTTTTATGAAGATTTCCCTCCCAAGTTGGGTGAACTCTTTTTGGTCTGGGCTCTCCGTTTTTCTCATTCCGAACCTTTGTTCAGTTTTCACACTTGAATTCACTGTGGCAAACGTTGTGCAGCTTATTCTTCCATCCATGCCCAAAAAAATTTCTTCCGAGACGCATTCCACGCAGGAGGAACCTGCTTCCGAGCGAAAGAAACTGAAACAGAATTCAAAAAAGCAAGGTAATGAGATAGACGAGATTTTTTCCAATAAGAAGAGGAAGAAACAAGAAGACGAGCAAGTCGATAAGCCAAAGGAAGATGTGAATCCTAAGTTGAAGAAGATGAAGAAAAAGAAGGGTAAGGTTGCTAAAACGGATGGGTTTGTTGATCCACCTACCAAATCACGAAATAAAACAGCGGATGGACTTGCTATTTTCAGCGAAGAAGAGTTGGGAATTGGGAGGGCTGATGCTGGAGGTACCCCCCTTTGTCCTTTTGATTGTTCTTGTTGCTTCTGAGCCCTCAGTTCCTTCTTGCTTTTGGTACTCTCTTGAGGAACAATTCTTTGCATTACTTTGCCCCTCATTTTAGGGGTTGGATTTGAGTAGAGGTCCATGCGGTTCTTGCATTTTGGATGTACTTTAGAATCTGGTTACTTATTAATATAATGCAATTTTCATTCAGTCTAAGGTTCTCTTTGGTTGGATTTGGATTTTACTACACACAACAATTTTTAACAGACCTAATCAGGCCAACGAAATTTACTGGAAAATCATCAGCCTGGTCAAAAGTCTCCATGTACATGTGAATTTGAATGTATATATAATTATATCAAAGAAAATTATCTCATACAAAAGGCCTATGCACAAGCTACAAGACGGATACAAAACTCCATTGTAGCAAGAAAACTATGTAACCTCAACCTCCCTACAAATTACATAGCCTTCAGCTTGGTTGACATTTAAACTATGAAAGTGCAAACACATAGGCACGCATGAAGTAAAGTCCTAAAGCCACACCAAAGGATTGAATCTGATCATATAAAGTTCAAAATTAAAAGATTCAAAAACAATCTAAAATAAAGTAATACAATTGTCAAAACTCAAATCAAAAGTCAATCTAAACAGTCAGCCATCTAGAAACTTTGTAGACATATAGGGGATCCAAGCTACTCTCTCGTTATCTGCAGAATTCCTCTAAGAAGCCATGGTTTGCGAGCTGTAGGATGCATCTTGATGAACATTTATCTTTTTATTTGATCCTCAAGCACCTCCAAAGCCAACACATAATGGTCAGTAGCAACCTCAATCCCCTCCAATGAGTTAAGAATCTTCCTGGCCTCATCAACTGTTGGGTTTGTGTCCTTTGCTCGAAACTTCATTGCTCTTTGAAAGCAAGGATTTTCTCTAGTGTTTGAGCCACATCATCACAAATATTATTCTTCTTAGATGACGGCTTGAATGAACTCTTGCTTTTCAGTTTCCTTTTCTTCTTATTCATATCGACAACTCAATTTGTATGACATCATCATCATTTGGCTCATCATCATCCAAATTTACTGCACTATTGGAAGCCATTACCCCAATTGGTGAAGCTAGTGGTGATGAGGATATCATTCAAGGATTTAGGACTTGCCAAATGAGACACAAACATATCTAGCCACATGTCACTTCATTATGGCTAGCATTATGTGTAGTTTCTTATTAATTTGTTGTACTTATATTTGGGGGCAGACTATCTTATTTTGATGTTGTGTTGTTATCATGTTGTAGTTATATGGGGTAGTTATTTTAGGAAATAGCTGTTTAGAGGTTTAATATGTAGTTATATGGGTAGTTATTTTAGAAAATAATTATTACTTTTTTTTGCGTAATGTTATGAGGCCCTTTGTTACTCTTGATGGGGAAGACAATGAATGAGTGAAAGTATTTGGGACTTGGAGGATTATTCTTTTTTCTGCAGCACGAATGACACTATGCAATTTTTGGAGTGAATCCAAGATGGTGTGAAGCCAAGGTGATCTTCTTCTTCTTCTATCCATTCCACTTTTTCAAACTCTATACCTACAGCAAACCATCCCTATTGATCCCCCACAAACCCATTGTTGTTTGTGCAATCATATTTCTCCCAACCTCTATTTTCATTTCCTAAGAGCATTCCATATGTTCTTTCAACTACATCAGCCCATAAACCCCCAATAATTCATACTTGTTTGGCTGGAATAGGACTGATTGTGATGAAAGATGTGTTATCCCAAATTTCCCTTGACCCTCCTTAGCCAAATCTCTAAGAAACCCAATTTCCCCTTTTTGCTTAGACTTGATTATTGCTAAATTTCTTACCAGTTCCAAATTTTCCATTTTTTTTATCTCAACTTATTCTTCAACCAACAACAAGGAGGCCTTGAGACACAATCTTTGGAGTTAGGTAGTGACTGAGCACTTATTCACAACTTTCTAATCCATGGGACAGCAAAGGAAGTTACTGATCTATCATGTTTCTCTTATTAAATTTCCTTTATATACTTGGCATGAAATTCTGCAGATATAGTTTGTTCATTTTTTTAATAAATTTATGGCTATCTTGGCTAAGAATTTTTGCATGTATCCTTCCTACCTTTTACTTAGGATAATTTGTTAGGTTTCCCAAACCTGTCATCCTTATTGGTGTAAATTGCACCATCACCATCAACAACAACTCCCTTTAACAATTCCCATAGTTCTTCTTTTTCAATGGGCAATTCTTCAAGTGCTTCCCGTAGTAATGTTTCTGCAATTTAAAATTTTGACACAACCGTCATAATGAGTAAACTACAAAAGTAGGACATGATTTGTGATGAGTTAATACCTTTACAAAGAGTTCCAATGTTCTTCACTAGGTGATCAACAATTCCTAACTCCGTGCTTCATCCCCAACCAATAGTTTTGTTTTTCAAAAACACCTTTACATTCCACACAGCTTTCAAAATATTCAAATTATTTTTAAGTTGTAGCGTGGTAATATTCTTCTCGCATTTTTGGTTGTACTCTTTGAACATGCACACCCAACCATCCTTCATGAAAGTTGTATTCAGCTTATACCCTTTGCGTGAATTTCGACAGCAATGTTTACTAGTAATTTTACTCATTAGTCCAATAATAGGTGTCTTTCGGGATACACATTACCCTTTGTATCTCCTTCGACCATCTTTATATTATCCGTCCGAAAGAAATGCTGAACATCATGTCAATTCTTAACATCAAGTTCTCACAAATGCATTATGAAAAGAATACAAAGAGGTAAAGATGGCTACGGAAAAGTAACTTCTAATTAAAATCTAGATTGATTAAAGGAGATACCTATGGTCTACAAATCTGCCAACCAAGAACAATAAACAGGAAATTCGTGAAGTGAGTGACTGTTTATGATTACTAGGCTGGACAATTAGAGCACCATTTACTATTGTTTTTCCAATGCACTGTAGTAGCAACCAAAGGGAAATCAATGACCACATAAATATAAATTAATTTTTTTTGGCACTTCAACTAAATATACAACAATCCCCTGACCATAGTTGGTTATAATATATCTTCTTAATGAGAAAAAAGAATACAAGGCAAAACCAATAACCAAAAAGTGATGCCAAGTGATGTAGGAATAAGCCAGCTCGATGCCCCTGGGGCTGAGAATACCCAATTTGTGGGCGTATTCTAATTTATTTTGGACTCATTAATTAGTCTCATTAGTTAGTTATCTTATTTCAGTTACAAGTCAAGTAGTTAATTTTATTGTAACTCTCCACCTACATGTGGGTTTAATTTGTGTCTTCTTTTAAGTCTAAAATTTTAATTTATTGTCTCCTATCAAGCTCAGGATTAGTTAGTCAGTTAGTTGGTTAGTGGGTTTTATTAGTAGCTTGGTGCACAAGCTAAGGTGTTTTAATTATACGAGGACTTTAATTCTTTTTATTTTTTTTGTTTTAATGAAAAAAAAAAAAACTTGTAAGGCCTCAGGCTAAGGGACGATTGAAGATTAATAAAGTTGAATTGTGGAGCTGTATGATTCAGTCTTGGGTGAGAAGCCAAGGACAGTGGGAAGCTGATCCTGTTTGGTGGGAAACCATATGTATTGTTATTCTATTCTCTTACTCTCTTTTCTCCTTCTCAAGTAAGTATTGTTATTCATCTGTTCTTTGTGTGCTTGCTGGGATTCAATCTAAACCTGAGATTGTGAAGGATTTTCATCTCTTTGAATATTGGTTAATGCTGTTCATACTGGGGTCTAAATCATAGCAAGAACCCTGACAAATAGACCTAGCAGATACCTGTTTTTGAGCCTCTTTTGCTGAAAACGAATTTACTTTATTGGAGACCATCAGTTCCCTCCATCTTTTGGGGCATTCAAGGGCTTCCTTAGACAGTCCTTCGACCTAGATTAATTGCTGATCTGATTCACAGGTGTGATTTAATTTCCTAATTTCCGTCTTGTGTTCTATTTCAGATCCGAGTGTTCCAAATTAATTCTTAACCAACCATCTGATTGTTTACTGCTTTGGGGATTTAGATTGCTAAAACAGAGGTTCAGTCGAAATTTCAGTCCATTCCATTCCATTGGTTTGATTTTATTTAAATTTAGATAGATATAAAAGAAATATGCAGCAGGATTTCGCAAGTTGGCAAATTCTTCATCTTCTACAATGAGATATCACTTACGAAATGGTATTTATAATTTATACTTCCTACGCATGATTCACTTATCCCCTGTTTTTTTGGGTGAATAAAGAATTTATTACCAAAGAGAAAAAAGAAAGAATATTGCAGTTCCCAAAAGCGGGAGAAGATACAGAGAAAAACAAAGATCAACCCTCAGGAAAAAGAGGGAGTCCAAAGGAAAGAGAGGGGAGGCCCCAAGAAACAACAATATGCCTGTTTCTTGGGGTGTCAATACAAGAAGAAACAATAAATAACTTGGCTTTGATGTCAAAGGAAATGTAGTCCTAAATCTAACAATGAGGAGGAGAATTGGAGGTCCATTTCCTTGGTTAACATGCATTGCTCGACCTATTAAAAGCCCTTATTCAGGTGAACTGGAAAACTGATGTTAAGGGCTTATTATACTTTTTTCATGACTTCATCGGAACTTTTACTAGTCGAGTTTCAGGTACCAATGAGAGTGAAAGTACAGCTCTCCGAGGAAAAAACTAATAATTGCGACTTCTGGTTATATGTTAAGATCATCAAGATGATAGTCTCATTTTGTAGAGCTCTTGAATCCAAAATTTGGATTTACCTTTCTGCTAAGGAAGTCTTTCTTTTAGTTTAAATTTCATGCACAAACCTCACAAAGGTGTGCACATTGTTGAGCTTGAGCAATGCTTGTTAAGCTGCAGGGTGTAGGATCTGTGCTTCTGTTGTGTTGTGCATGTCATATTGTATGGCTCATGCCCCAGATTCCACATAAACATGTGCCTTGACTTTCTTTTCAGTTTTGGAAGGGTCCCTTTCATACAGAACCAGGTGCTTTGTTCCATGTTTTATATTAGTTTCTGGTACATAGAAGGATTTCATTGTGATAACATCCTATCTGGAGTCACTGGATCTCTCAATCACTCAACACTTTGAATGTGTTGAAGAGTCCAGAAAGTGTTCACTTCCATTTTATGATTATTATGTTGAAAGCAACAATTCTAAAGCATAATGCCTCCATTTTATGTATCTTTGGTCTGTGGCTGCAATATCTTACTGTTTTATCTCTAAAGGAACTTGGTTGACTGTCATGCTATTGTTTAGAAGCGAGTTTCAGTAATTTATGGAGCTTTGATAATGACATAGGCAGAGAATGTGTGTAGGGATTTATTATTATTATTATTATTTGAACGAATAATAATTCATTACCACGAGAGAAGAAAGAAGTGATTCTAAGGGCTCTTATTATTTGTTTCTCTTCAGTGATAAAAAGTGATTCCAGGCTTCGGTTCTTGTGTGATAAACCTAGGGTCGATGCCACAAGTTGTAATTCCAGACAAGAAAAAAACACAACTATGCAATATTTTTAACAAAGGTTTGTGACTTTCTATCTCTCTCCTCCCCCCAAACAAAGGGCAAATATATATAACCTCATGGAGAGGAGAGGAGAGGAGAGAGACACACATATGGGAGCACTAGTGTATGTAAAAATGCAACCCTAAAACAATGCAAAAAAGAATGAAAAAACAAGAATAATCAATGCAAACAGATTTATGAGGTTCGCAAGATTTTCTACGTCCCGTGAGATGAGATCATTGTTTTAATATCAATGGAGAATAGGGTTACAATGTTTGTCCTCACACCTCTCTCAGATTGTTTACCGAGAAAGAGAACCTCGCTACGAGTATATAGCGAAAAACCCTAATACCAGAAAATACAAAATTACTCTTAATAAACGAGTCCCAAATAAAAAATTCGAGCTGGTGCTGCTCCCCTTTACACCTCTGCAATGCAGGGAGTCTCTTGCCCCTTGCAACCCCCATGGCCCACTTACCGACAAGTGGGACCGTTGTTCTATCGGGGACCTTGCACCACTAGTCCCTAGATTAAACTACGATAGTGTAGGTGTTGGACATGATTCTTTTCCCCTTCATAAAATTACTAAGAAAGAATGTTGTCTCCTAGCGTGTACTTGTCTGTGCCTAGATAATGGGTGCGAAAAGATCACACAATCCTTGTTGAAGATGCTCTAGTGTGCCTTCCAATTGATCGTGCCCATTGGCGTGTGTACCTAGACTAGGAATTAGCATTCTTTTGCTCAAATACTGAATTTTGTAGTGGTACCTATAGGTCTGGGGATGCGAAGTGAAGAGCCGTAAGAGCCTTTTTTCTCTTTCTTAGGATTGTTGGAGTGAGGAGAAGAATTGCCTCTATTGGGGATCTCCATGTTGCTAGCCATGGATCTCATAATTTGCTCTCTTTGCATGGTTTGAGGGATCAGATCAGCCTGAATCGGTTGGAATAGATCGGAATGGACAAAGCTAATAAGGTTAAAAAACTGAATGTTTTAATGACAACAAGGGTATTTTTATCCGATCTGGATGAGGATCGTCCTTGTTGGAACCCACCCCATAACCGATTCCAATATCTTAAACGAATCTTCACTAACCTGAAGAACAATTTGAAGGATAGGTTGCTCAAGGGAACAGATTGCTTTAAAAACATTTTCTTGAATCGAATGGTTCTCTCCTGAAGGGGATAAAAGACTGGCTGAGCTGAGTTGCGTTTATTGGATGCATGACCAAACATTCTAAAGGTGAGGAACTGTCCAAGGTTAAAACAAGGATTCTCTCCACATATGTTGGTGTCAGTCATACACATGGTCCAACTGAGTGGAATCGGAAATGGATTGGCCTATGCTGATTCTGATTCCCAAACTAGAATCAGCCTAAACCCTAGAAATTCATTACGAATCGGTTAATTTTGAATTTGGACCGGCCGATTCTAATCCAAAACACACAATTTCCGTACATGACTTTCATGAGTCTGGATCGTATGGTGATAATCTTTTTGTTTTCATAAATGTCCCTCTCTGGTCTTTTTTTTTCATGCTGTTATTAAGTATGCATGAAGGTGAATTTACGAAAACAAGAGGACACGTCGATCAGCTAACCGTACAAATAACATACACATACGAGTGGGTGATTTGATCCGAAACTGAGTCTTCAAACTTTGATCCAATCTGATCCGATCCGAATTTTGAAAT